>JAHWFO010002669.1:1738640-1846171 GCA_023313115.1 Rhysida immarginata
TTATTATTATTATTATTATTATTATTATTATTATTATTATTATTATTATACAAATCTTAACTGAACGACTTCGAGGTTGAAGTCAATTTAAAAAATAAATTTAACCCTGATCTCCTTATGTATACACGATTTTATATTGATCTAAGGAAGTAAAAATTGTAATATTTTGTTATATTACCATATATTGGTAATTTGCGAATAACCTCCTTGACAGGATTCCTTCTGCTTTATAGACAGTGTCTTGACTTAATAGATTCAGTTGTTGCATACTATTCAACAAGCTAAGGAGAGATTAAAATTAGGAAGAAAAAAAATCCGAGTTTTGCAGAAGATTTTTCTTTCTAGATCATCTACGTGTACATCATTCTTTCATCGGGTTGTTTATAACGCCAATTAATTTAATACTTAAATGATTCACCATACTTTTACTTCGAAATCTTTGCAACTACAAAAACTCAGAGAAAACTCGAACAACCTCGCTATATCGACCCTCTCTGAATCAAAGTGGGTGACGCAAATTCGGGCTAGCACCGGTTCTCATGGTTGTTTCTCTTGATTCTCGGTAGCGTATTTCTCTTCTTCTTTTCTGGTGAAGTTGTTCTTTTTTTAACAGCCGTGTCGACGTCACTCTTCCATGAAAACTGCCACCCTGGCTCGAGTCTTTTTCTCTTGGCATATGTAATTTTTCATCGGTAACGAAATCCTTGGATGCAACAAGTTGTCTTCGTGGCACTGTCACTCTCAACTGTCGTACGGCTCCCCTGACGAGACAGCGGCCGCTCAACCGACTCACTGACTCATCGGCGCTTCCAGGTCCCGTCTCTATATTTATAGGAACGTTTCTCGAGCTCCCCCTCCCTTCCTCCCAGTTCTCGACGACCACCCACCCACCCTATCCACCCTCCCACACATCCTCCATCCATCCCTTTTTCTATCTTGTTTTTGCCATCGGGTTTATTAAAAGCATCCACAACACACGGTCTTGTTGTCTCTCACGTATTTATCGGTTTCAAGCATAATTTCTTCTTAAGGAGTAATTATAAACGCTAATCTGAAGCAACAAATTATTTTCTTATATTAAAGAACTTATTGCAGTAATTCATTAAGTTATTTGAGTATTCAAGAGTGCACTTTAAATTTGGCAAAGCAAATATTACATGGCCTTTCTCTTTATTATTACACAAGGTTATCAAATGAAGGCGTAAAAAGAGAGGGTAATACATGGAAAGATTCTTTCTATTCATGGACTAAATTGGGCATAAAGATCGAACATTATAATTTGGTATCGATGCGGTTATGTGGAATCCCACCATTTTTTCCTATCTTATCCAATTATAATGCAGTTTTCAATTTACCTTGTCTAATAAAGTTTTAGTGAAAAATGTAAAATAAAAATGTGTAGTTCTATAAATATAAAAACTGCAGAAGTACAAAGAAAATCTCTTCTAAAATTAATGTTAAATATAAATTCTCATAAATATATTAATTTATAAAGAAAGAAATATAAAAACCTGGACAAAAAGTTAATTAATATTTACAGATATTGATATATTTATTTTCAAATTTTTTTTTGTCCAGTTAATTTTTCCATAAGTAGAACTCTTTATAATAATTATTAATAATAGCTGTAAAATCAAACTGTCTCCGAATTGTATTTTCATTTGCTTATTATGAATGAAAGCTAAATATTTTTTAAATTAAAAAATAGGCTTATATTTGAAGATAATAAAAGAATTATCTTGGCAAATTCCTTTCAAAAACTGATAAGTATTTTATTTATTTCTCCTTGGCTTCAATTCCCTAGTCATCCAGATCTCTTTCAGTATTTTCATTCAGCTTTTTTTTTTTTAAATAAAAAAAAAAACCTTGACAAAGATTATATAAAATTTGTTTTATCATCCATTGAAACCGTGTCTTTGTCGTTATTATTTTTAGGCTCTGGCCATAAATCCGTCTCATTTTAAATAATTTGCCAAGTGCGTATTTGCGATGGGAATGGATTATATCTATAAATGGAGTAGTTCGTTCACCTTTATTAAGAGGTATCTGTGAGTGAGTGAGTGAGTGTGTATGTGTGTGTGTGCGTGCGTGTGTGTGTGTGTGTGTGTGTGTGCGTGTGTATGTGTATGTGTCTGTGTATGTGTGTGTGTTCTGTCAATCTATCGTTTTCCTATCCTAGAGGAGGGCACGGGGTCTATAGGCCCCCATGGTCGGCTGAGCCGAGTGGAACGGCAGCCAAGTGAAGCCGCGGAGTGCGCAGGCCGCCGTCGGAGCGAGGGAGACGGCTGCCGCCTAGCGTGGCCCGGCGCCCGCTCGCACGGGGGGCTTCACGCTCCTGTGCCATCGCACAATGGCCTCCCTGTCCTCGACACATTTCCGGGAAGAACCTAAACTCTTATCCGATGAAGGAGAGGAGGAAAGTGGAGGAAACTTAATCGTGAGGAAAAGAAAACAAGAAGAGTGGAAGGATGAGAAGGAGGTGGGATGGAGGGAAGACTAGAGCGAGAAGAAAGAGAGAGAAAAAGAAAGAGAGAGGAAAGGAAAAGAAGAAGGAGGAGAAGGACGATGACACTGCATCAAAAATATACTTCCTGGTGGATAACTAAATGATAGTACATATACGAATGGCTTTAAAGATAGAAGAGAAACACAAGGTTTTAAAACGAGATAACCAGACTCGTCATTTTTCAAAAACACGCTGCTTAAAAATAAATTTACGGAACCTGTGTCGCGTTTCGGGCTGGTCATATACGTTATGAAGCAGTATGTTTGATATTTTTCATCCCTTTCCTTCATCTTGCCCATATCCCCATTAACTCCCCATTATTTTCATAAAAAGGACCTTCAGGGGAAAAAAAAGATAATATTTTCTCACTACGAACTAATCGTATTTCATTATTTAATGTTAGACTGTCAGTTCGGAATTTATAAAATTTAAGAAATAAGCGTATTTTAAGGCAAACTACTTGACAGGAGTTCTACAAACTATATATTTAAAAGAGTTGTCAAAAAATTTTTCCAGTTTCAAATCAAACAGAGAAAAATTGTTTTTAGCGTATTCTTAGTAATTCTCGATAATCTATTAAAACATGTAAATACTCCATTTATTTTTAAAAAATTAATAAAATGTAATCAGTATCTTTTGTGACACACTTTCCCTCAATGAACCTCTTATGAGAAGTAGCTTATAGCAATTAAACATTATAAAAATTTAACAAAGAAGAAAACTGAAATAAATATTTGAGAACAGCGCTTTAGTAGGAAAGCCGAATTCGTAAAATATCACACAAACAATATAAAGTAGCAAAATATCAAAAATATCTCTGTAACGTATCGACGCCTCTAATTAATGTAAATTTAGAACCTTACATTCGGCACCCACTTAAAAGAGGCTGAGATTTAATATGCTTATAAGTTCTCATATCCACTTTATTTTCAGAATTCCAGTAATATATTAAATGACAATGACTCAAAATTTTCTTTCTCAAGCACAGGGATTAGGTCATCATAATTGCGGGGTCAAGTTTGATTTACTCTTCTACACTTGATTTACGCTTCTATGCGCTCAAATTTGACTGAATAAAAAGAAAACGTGTACAAAATGCGTGGCTTTTTCTGTAGTCTAGAAATTCTATAATGAAAAGTATTCTAATTGTGACATAATATGAAAGACATATACATTAATACTTTGAATCCTTGTGATCAAAGACCGGAAAAAACCAAAGCAGATGAAAGGTCATTAAACTTTTCATTCAACCAATTAAAGTGATTAGTTTTCAATTAGATTAATAGTAAGTGTTATGAATTACACAGAAATAAAGAAGTTAACATTTCTTAGTTTGGATGTTGTTACAAAAACCATGCCATTTAATAAGTTTAAATACACAATGACTATTTTTTATCATATAATTTCACTTTCATTTTATTTGTTGATCTAGGTAATGGCCTATAATAAATTTTTGACTTCCTCAAAAAAATAAAGCTCGTTTCTATAGAATAATTCAAAATGCTGCAACACATAATTTGACAGCATTTAATAAGAAAAATAAAGTAATTGATTAATGGCTTTTTAAAAAGCTATAAAACTCTAATATGCAAATTTTAAATTTTTTAAATATATTAAAATTACTAAGAAAAGAAAAATGTCTATACATATTATTATGATTAAGGAAAGATAAATCAATTATCTTTGTCAATTTGTGTATTTTATTGAGACTAATATTAAAATTTCTTCTCAGAGATAATTAAGGTGGAGAAGGAAAGATGCTTTGTGCTCATTAAATTCGTTTCTGTAATATTTATTGCTATAACACTTTTTCAGCAGCTTTAAAAAAGGAATTTATTACGGAGTTCAATGGCGCATTATTAAACAAATGTTCATCTGTAACTGAAGAGATCGCGAGTTCAGATCCGGTCCGCGGTAGTGAGAGTGCTTCCAGGGAAAAATTCTGTGGTCACGCCTTTTAGGGAGGAAAACTATATCCTTTTTACATTCTGTTCAGACTACTGAAGTCAATGACCCAAATTTCGTTAGTAATATTCGTGCTAGAAAGCTAGGCTTCAATTTTTGAATACTATAGTATACATATAAAGAAGCTTTCCAAGATCAACATTGCAGTGAACCTCAACTTCGTGTGGGGAAATAAAATATATTAACATATAAAATGAGGAAATATTTTATTGCACATATACTGCAATATAGGCGAAAAAAATTATAATTTGACATAAAGGGTATAGATAAAATTTGATCTCTATCGTCTAGACTTCTAAATGTTTTCGCCCTTACGTAACCTTTCTGTTTTCCATTTTTTCACTCATCAATTTTCCTATTGACATTTCCGTTTTTTCCGATGGTGGCGTAGATTATCAATCGGTTGTTTATCGCAACCTTAAGGTCCTCAGCCACGGAATCCGATAGCCTTGCGTCCTTGCTCTCCGACCAACTCACCCGTGCATCGTTCTCTTATAAGTTTCCAATAACTTTTTTCCCCCCCTTCTCCCTGAACTGTTTTTTTCCCTTCGCCAATCGTTGCCTTCCTCTTTTCATTTCCTGTGCGGAAGCTCTTTCATTTGGAAGAAGCTGGCTCTTCTTTTATTTTTTTTAACATGGTCAATAGGACCATATCAAAGAATCCAGAGCCATTCCACTCTTGTTACTTGAATGCTAAGCTATAACGTTACGGAAAGAGAAAAAACGGACGAAAAAATGCACTCAATTCAATTCGATATGTAAACAGTCAAAATACTCTTTGATAGCGAATACGTTTATGTAAACATTTTCTTTGGGACTCAGAAGAAAAACTTGTTGTGGTTAGGTAATTTTTTTTAAATTCATTCATTCTACGCCCAAAATAGAAAATGAAAGAAATAACAGATGTCTTGTTAAACGTGTTTGATATGTATAAGGTCTTTCATTAATCTTAAACGATGAAGTTAAATTTAAACGACACTGGATATCCTTGAAAAACGATATATCGCCCTGGATATATTTGTTGCCATGTTCGTGCACGGTGACAGTTGAATAATAAAAGCACTGTGACACTTTCGACACTTTAACATTGGCCCATTTCTCGCTCGTGTTCGCTCTCTCATAAAATGCCCGTTACATAATTTTTTTAGAATGCCGACAACTTCAATTTTCGCAATTCCAATGCCATTATTTTTTTAACATAATTTGCATAAGGCATATTGACAACTCTCTTATCTCTTCTAAACATCATTTATTAAAAAATTAAACATTAAGAGATGTTTAACGCGTATTAAATTACATATAAAAATAAACGATTTGCCCGTCCAATTCACTAGTTCGGGCAATTTAAGCACTGGACGAAATCGCACTTAATAAAATGACTGAAGGTTCAAGAAAAGGATATGTCTTTAATAAGGATTAAATATATCCTGAAAAAAAAGATCCTTACCAAGTCTTTGTCATTTCCGTTTCGTTAAATACCTTTATAAAAATGTTCAATTAGCCATTCAATTTCTAATCATACAAATTTTTTTTTCTTTTTTTCTTTTACTGTTTTTATAGGAGCATTTTCTTAATATAGCAAGTTTAGTATAATTGCTAAGTTTTTAACAAATAAATAAATGGCGATTTTTTTCCATCACTGATAAGGGCACATTTAATGAATCGCCGTATTTCAGAATTAGAAAGAAATTTTAAAATCATTAAAATTAAATAATGAATATTAAAATTATTGATTCTAGTTTTAAAGGATCACGTGCTGGCAAAAAATGACATAGTGGAGGAAGAAATAAATTTGGATTTGAAAAAAACCAAAGTGCTTAAAAAGGCAGAACGGAGATGAAAAAAAAGTAAAAAAGGGAAAAATGGATAGATTTAAGGGCCCCGATAAAATGTTTAACATTCCAAGGTAAAGAAAAGAAGAGTAAAAATAGATAACTATTTGGATCAGATCGGAGCGAAGCTCAGTGTGTCCGCCTATTTCTGCGAAAGACCTCTATACAAGAAAGATTCAAGAACTTTCTCTCTGAAAGATATATTGAAAAGAAATAGTTCTATTTAGAGATATATTTATTAAAAAGTTAAATTTTTTAAAATTCAATCATACGATTTATTTGAAGCAGAAAATTCCTAGGCTATTTAAGCATTCGTTCTAGTTCCTCATTCGAATATATTTAAGAGAAAGCAGATTAACTTTCTTTAACACTTTCGCTGCGACCATACAAAGAGAAAGCATATTCTGGTATCAAAGATATTGATTGTATGCTGTTTTAAGCGTACAGAATGAAAGGGGGTAAATCTCATCGAATGCTTAATCACAGCTAATCTCATTGTAAAAAACACTCGAAATCACATACAATAAAATCACCTAAGATGATAATACCATTCAGAATCACATATATTGACATTTCCTGTATACCATATTAATCATATAGCAACATCAATTGAAATCATTAGTTGTAAACCAGTATTGTAAAAAGCTTAAATGCATAAATAATTGAGTAATACGAGATCTTCACGGTGCTGTAGCTAACAAAAGTATTGGTTGCACACTTTTGTGTGAGTTGTTGATTAAAAATTAAGATATTTTTTAAAAATGAATTGATAGCTTAAATTTGCTAAAAGTAATCGCAATTAAACCTTTCAATTTATAGACATCGCTTTTTAAATATAGAAAGTAATATATTTCTATGTTAGCACATTCTTGTGCTTAGATATTTAATTAAATATTTAATTCATATGCATTTTAATACATTGAGTGATTTAGCTAGATTAAAACCGTTTAAGCTTATTTTGCGTAAAACAGGCAGAAGGACTGTGGCAAACTATTTTGAAGTAATAATTGGATGTTCTACACGCCATACCTCAAATATTTTTCATCAATATTTTGAAGTGTCGTGTTTTTAGGCTAAGAACGTGGGATTAGTTATTAATTAATATCAGCTTATCTTCATCTATCAAAATACTAATTATCTTCAATAGAAAATTTAATAGCATAGCTGCTTTTCTTACGGTGCTTAAAGTTGAAATAATCCACAAGAAAGAAGAGGGAGCGTTAAAGATTAATGAAGAGTGACGAGCATGAAGTTGACCGAGAGGAGGGTGTAATATTACGTTACCACAAATCACCAAATTACAAGGGTCCAATTCAGAGGGAAAAGAGGAAGCATGTGCCATTGCATTGTAAACGACAAGGTTGGCCTCTCGCACTCCTCTCAACAACGATTAATGTACGTGGGCCAAGATTTCCGTTCCCGTTGACGAGGGAGACGACACTCTCCAAAGGCATTTTCATGGTGATGTACGGTTCCCATGGCATGATTATGGGTGATGGGTTCATGTCCTTCACATAAAGAACTGAGTGACCGAAATTGAAATGATAATTATCCAACGTAATGAAAAAAATTCATTCACGCAAACACTGTTGATTCTTGATATAGTTTATGAGAACGCAATTTCATTCTTCGTTGTTTTTTAACATCTTTTTAACATATTTAACATTAAAAATATAAATAACCTATAAAATAACTGTAAATGTAAAAAAGACCAATCACGTTCATAGTTCAAAACATCGGAAGCAGAGCTGTTTTTGAGAACGTGGAAAGCAACATGGGATGGGAAAAGCAACTAATACGTCGATTTCAATAACGACTACAAAGCTATATCTTTTATATATTTCAAACATTAAAATTTGTTTTGCAATAACTAAATCAACTCTACATTAGAGCTCATAATTATAACCACATATTACAAATAAGCTGGCTTCACTGGTGTATGGTGATGCCTTGAAAAATTACCAAATATGAAAGAGGTAGGAGAATGGCATTAATTGAAGGAAATAGATATGTAAAGTGTTGCTACATATTTGCATTAAACGAGACGACGCTTAAATGACCTGAAAATGGTGTTTGGCCATGGCAATGCAGTGTTGCACTACAATTTGCAAACAGTGGAGCATGCCACAAATTAATACAAGGATGATTTAGTGCACTGGAAGGAAATAGCAAAATTGGAATTAGGCCAATGACAGCTGAAATATCCAGCCATATATATCAACCGCGACAAACGTTGTTTGTATTAAGCTATCTTTAAGAGGAGCTTCGAGAGACTTTATTGAAAGTCTGACAGAGAACTTACCATGAATTCTGGATAAAATAAGGTTATCATAAGAGTCTTAAGCCAAGTGCAAACATTACATGAAAAAAGGCAACCTAAAAATCATTTTTTATTTAAGAAATCCAATGAAAGCTTCCAATTCACTAAACATTGAGAACATTACTTGAAATATTAACACGGAAGTTGGCCAATTTTTTTTTTCGTTGAATTGTGTATAAATTATTAAATTTTCATTTTCTGAGCGATTAGTCGCTTTGCCGTTTGAATTTTTTGTTTGTCTTTTTCCAAATCTTCTGAAATAGAGTAACTTCTACATGATGAGGAATTCCATTGCTGTGTAAAAATTTTATATACTAGTTGCTAGCTGAAACAGTTAAAATACGTACAAAGAAGCTATCAATAAAACATATCATGATCTACGATTTTATACTATAATTATCTTCTTTAGTGAGCAATCATTGCTCTCAAACACGGAAGGTTCACCTCCTCCGAAGTGCAGAAGATTCTTTGAAGTCTACTAAATGAAGAAGACAAAATTAAACAAATGTTTTTCGGTGAAGAAAAGCTTTCTATAAATATATTCTAAGACTTCTAAATGTCTTTAGAAACCTTTTATCAATCGTTTGACTTGTATGTTTCAACAAGTATCAGAGTTTAATTCAAGGATTTATTGCTACAACAAATCAAAGACTCCTCAAAAAAAAGGAAAGAAAAAGAGGAAAAATAGATTGAGTTTATCTTTACGCTTTTAATGTGAGCAATATTTATATGATTTCCCAGGACAAAGTAGGCTCGTTTTTAATAATACTAGATCAAATGTCTTCGGAGAATCTTTCAGAAGAACAGAATGTCTTAATCATCAAGCTTATCCCGAAGCATATTATTAGACTATATGTTTTTTTTCAAAGAGACAGGCGAATAATGGGATGGCGCCTGACCACATATGATCACAATCGTCCATTTATAATTGAACTCATTAGTAAGCAACACTTAGATAGTGACTTAAGAAGGACAGTATCAAAGCTGTCAAAGCGTTTCTCTGGATCCCACCCCCTTTCGATACATTAAAACATTCTTGAACATTTTAATAACAAAGAAAACCTTATTATATAATTCTATAGACTGTTTATAAAACTGTCTTACAAATCTCTATAATTTACTAAAAGTAATTCAAAATATAAGAATGTGCTGATATAAAAAAAGAAAATTTTCTGAAAATGCTGTCTTTATGGAAAAAAATTCACTATAAATTTGTAAATTTAGCAATAGATCAAAACATTATAACTTCTCTAATTATTTAGCCTAATTTAATAAAATCTCTGTAGACTAGATGGTTTCTTTACGCAAAGGTCTTGGCTGAAATTATTGAAAATGACAATAAAATAAAAATATTAAGGACAATGTAAAACAAATATTACAGAACGTCACAAAAAGAAAATGTATAAAAAATATTCATAGCATTAATCAAGAATTTCAATTTATAAAAAAGAAAAAGTATGCGCTATACATTAGGCAAACACCATTAGAATGGATAAATTTTGTGGCAACAATGTTTATCATGTCCTGTGCTGCGCGCTGTACGAGCAGGAGGTTAATTCGAATACAAAGAGTTTTAATACAACTATGAAACATCAGTGAGTGCGAAATATGCGAAACGGTTCGAAGCAGTTTTCTTGTCTTCGCATGCGAAAGGTTCGAAAATGTCGCAAGCAGCCGCTGCATGCTACGTGAAAAAAAAAATCAATGGATTTGTAAGGAAGTGGGTGAAGCGTTTTGAAGATTCCCCACGTCGGGTATGGTCATCTCCCACAAACAGAACTTTGCACCGTACCGTTAAACACCCTGTAAAGATACATGTCTGGGTTGCTTCTCAAAAAATGGATTTGGGGATTTGCGCATCTTTATTGGAAACCTGAACGCTCAAAGAACCTACAAAAGAGCCTGTTACTACCTGTTCGAAGGTTGTACGGAAGGACAAATGCAAACTGGGTTCTTCAAGAGGACAATGGCTGTGCATGCAATGGAAGACACAACATGATATCACTACAGAAAATCAATCAGTTTATTAGATTGACCGTCTCAGTCACCTGATGCAAACCTCTAGAAAATGTATGGGCTTACAGGAAGCATAAGCTTTGCACGAAACGCACAAATTCGACAGATTTGGAAGTCGTTAGCTCTAGAGTTTGCTGTCAGCTTGGTAGAAAGCATGCCTGGAGATGTCAAGCTTTTATTAACAACAACGGAGATTGGACCACTTACTAATATGCAAGCGCTACTGTACATATATAGTTCTATCTGGACTTTGTCTTCTCATTTTCCGGACATAAATACTTTTAGAGTTATAGCGTATAGACGGTTTTAAACTCCAGTTCGTACGGACACAACATCCTTTCAAAGAATATTTTATATTGTATGTAATTAAGTTTTTAAATACACCATTTATTCGTGTTCCTCGGGAAATATTTGATTCTTTTTAAAATACTAGTTCTAACTGGCGATATCTCTAATATGAGATTAAAGATATCCTCTTCCGTTTAGTATGTCGCGACCACTTACATTGACGTAGTCGTTGCAGCCTTGGAAATGCTATGATATGAATTTTACATTTTTTTTGTTTTATTCCTTTCATCTTACCTCTAAATATCTTTGGCACAAAATAGTGTTATTTAAATATTTTATGAATTTGTATTCCTTTAAATAATCTATTTTAAGTTAGAATATAACATAAGAGTGAATTTCTAATAACAAATAGTAATTCCTAAGCAGAATAATCGTAGGTTTATATTTCACAAAATAACGGTATATTCTATATTTCTATGCAACATCTGTTGTAGAAAAAATGATAAGTTCTTCATTTGCTTGCGAAGTGAAACTTTTTTTTACAGTACGCTTATCATTCATTCATCTGAATAAATGTAGCAAAACCTCTATATCATGCATAATAATTAAACTATACATGTATCTTAATATTCTTATTTAGTTAGTATACTAATATTCTTGATGTTTTGTATACGTATCTTAAAATTTACTCATAACAGTGAAAATGCTTGTACTTATTTTTTATTTGAGACAGCTTTAATAAGAATTTAATTAATATTCTCTTTTGTAAATAAAATAGTCGATATTTTGTGTTCGTATAACAACTTTTTTATACGCATTATGAGAAAACATATCACCAGATGGTTCAGAGTTCTCACCATGCACGCATCATCGACTTCTTTCCTGTATTCTTCACCCCCAACAACGATTGCGATTATTTTAAACCATTTTAAGAAATCATTAAATAAATAAATAATTAAATGAATAAATAAATATATGAACAGCCCCTTTTATGGTATGGATTATGTAACAGAAAAATATAACCAAAGCGATCCTTTATGATGTACCGATCTTTATGATGAAACAATATTCAATAAATTTATTGAAGAATCAACTAAAAAAAAATTAAGTTTCTATGTTGCTAATGATTAATAATTGGATATTCTAAGCGAATTAATTGATTAAAAATGTAATCGAATTTGTATATTAACTAGGCATTTCACTGAAAATTTAAGTTAAGCCTGGTTAAAATATTAAATTAAGATTCATATCAAATTTTAAATAAATGGTTTTAGAATGAATGATTGGATATTTTTTTCCTAGGTATAGCTAACAAATGATACTTCGATTGAAAGATAAAAGGGGGGAAAGCTTTTTTTTCCCATTCAAAAATGAACTTTATTTTATCTGTTACTATATAATGGGAATGAGTGGAATCTGGGGTCGGTGTAGAGAGCCGTTCGCCGGCGCTTGGCAGGCATTGTTCCTGCTTGGAAGTTTCCAACGAATGGACATCCCGGCAGCTGCAGGATAAACCCAATATACGCATAAAAGGTAGGAGGATGATGAGTACATTTTGTGTGACTGAAAATTACGAGAAATCTTTTATTTTTCGCGGTAGATACGTATTGGTTCCGCTTCATGCACCGTCGCTCGACTTGCTAACTGCACGTGACTCCCGAACGTCGCATCCGCCGCTGCCGCCTCCGACCAACAGAGAACGAACCGCTCGCCCGCTCTTAACCCAACCCTCACGATACATAAAGATACAATGTGATCCACTCGAATTAAATAAAAAAAAATATAAAAATAAGAGCAATAATAATAATAATAATAATAATAATAATAATAATAATAATAATGCATTCGCTAGAAAAAGGAAATAAAATCATAAATCGCAAAAACGAAGTAATTCGGTCTCTGGCTTAACTTTCTCTAGTTAAATCGTATGACATGAATTTTATGAAATAAATTTTTTTTAATGTTTAATTTTTTTAAAAAAAAATCAAGAACAATTAAAATAAAACTAACAAAAATTTAATTATTTGATTTTGAAACTTTTTGTAGAAATATAAATGAAGGACTAATTTAATATATTTTTTTTTTATTTTACAAAATTTAAGCTTTTTTTCCTATAAAGAAATTGACAAATGTACTCACGATATACCGGAAAATTTTAAAGTAAAACTAATTGAAAAACCCGAATGCTTTAAAAAAGAGGGGACTTCTTCCTCAGGTTGAAGTTTTAGCTGCATGGATACTATAATGTTTTTGAAAAGTTTTCTTGTACGTACTTTGCCTATGTAACCACATAACTTAGATACCAATATTTCCTAAACAAATTGCCTAAATTTGCCTCTCAGATATTCGTGCTCATTTTTATTTGAAACAAATAAGTGCAACTACAGTTAAAAAAAAAGAAGAAAAAAAACAAAAAAAAAACGGATTTGATTCGATAACGATTTTTTAAAATTATTATTAGCAGATTAAAACGCAGATCTAATAAGCGCTAATCCTTGTCGCTCCTCGTTTTAAATTCTGATAAAAATGTACGCTTTCAAGAATTTACTATAACACAAATAGTTTTGCTCTCTTCTCTTCCAAGCAAAATAAATTATTTTCCTGCGTAATTATTATTAGCAGTAGTATTTCTACGCAAATTACATGGTTAGTTTCACACTTTAAAAATTAAAAATATGCATTCTAAAGTCGTAAAAAGGATCACATAGCCGTTGTATTATAAGGGAAATGGGTGGATTGTCTGTTTAATGATAGTATGAAAAATAGCTTATTTTCCCTCATATAACAAACACTTCTGACACGCCTAATAAAATTTATAGTTTCCTATCATATGTTATTTCGAGTGTGGGCTTTGAGGAAAAATAAACAATCTGCAAACTATTTTGCAGATATATACTCCAATTTAGGCTGTCAATAATCGCACATGAGACGAGTTTTGCCTCTAGGCCGTGAGTAAACAGAGAGGAAAAAAATACATAGAACCTAGCGAACTTTTTATTTCTATTAAAGCTCAGTTAGATTAGCCAGCAAAGTCACGTATAAGAAGAGGGAGACGTTTCACTAGGATTATTTATGTTGCATAATTAGATGAATAAGCCTACTAATGGAGTTAAGCTATTACCTCTTTTCTCCTCTTCCCCCTCCTTGTTGGCCTGAGACCAGATAACCATGATCCCATCCATTCCTCGATAAAACGGTTGAGACCGAAAAGAGAAAGTTATCATTCATTCGACGTAAAATAAAATGCTTCTTGCCGAGTCCAACATTACTTGGCGCTTATCCTTTGGGGTTTTTTTCTTCCTTTTTCTTTTTTATTAAGAACTTAATTTATGTTAAATATGCTTACAAAGCTATCTATCAAAGATAAAACCAAAAATTATGATAAACCTTGAATTCATGGTTATGGGTGTATTTAATATGTTATTGGCAATATTCACATCTGCGTAAATTTGACCTTAACTTGGAAGTCGCCCACTTTTGCAATGGAAATATAATGTTGACGAAATTATAACAAAAAGGAAGCAATCTCTTGACCGTTTCAATGTATAGCCTACAATTTGAGAGCATGGCCAATTCAGGTATAAAGTATCAAAAGCAGATAAATTAAAACAACAACAAACAATTAGGGAATACAACAGAATAGTTTACGAAAATCATAACTACGAATGGGATGTTAAAATTGTCTATTCTTCGCAAATTCATTTAAATGTAAAATGTATTCTGATGTTCTACGAAGTTCTACATTTGTCCCAAGTAATATACAAATTATCATATGATATACATATGCAAGCATGATCATGATTGGTGAAAGCTTTTATATGGACTCTTTTACGATGTACATAAAGGAATTGTTTTGCAGGAGATTATATAGAAAAGACAGCAGAGTTATATTGCTAAATGTCAAGCAGCATTTGTCGTGAGAATGATCATAAAGAAGAATTTTAGCTTTTTGAATTCCAATGAATTCACTTTTTTTTTCATCTCTGCTACTTTTAGGATTAAATCAAATACTTTCATTGGAATAAATGAAATAGTCCAAAGTAGCAGAAACGTATATTTTTATTATCGCCTTACGTGTATCGATTATGAGATCATCTTCAGAATTATACAAATGCTGGAGCTAGGAGATTTTTTTTGAAATTAACAATGAAGGTAAAACGATTGTTAACAATGTCTATGAGATGATTTTTAAAAATAATACGTATAAGAAGAAACTATGTTGTGGAATTTCCTATATAGAAAGGAAAACCTCTAACTACAAAAAACATTCTATTTAGATGATCTTAAAAGGCTCTTACAGATATTATCAATCTGATTAAAAACTCAGCAGTGATGATGCATATATCTACATGATTTAAATTCCGAATATTTTTCGTACATTGTATAGCTACTAATCTTGTTGCCTATGACAAACTGCTTACAGCTCTCATTGAAGTTAATTTATTTAGTTAATTTCGTCTTCAAAAATGCAGGCGACCAAAAACGCAAAAAAGTCTAAGGCAGGAAGCATTTCATTATTTTTAATGGATAAATATCTTCATTTGACAGGTCAAATCTGTTTATAACTGAATGTTCAATAGAATTGTTGCTTTTGTTTAAATTGTTCAAAATAGAGTACTAAAGCAAATGATTAGCGTTCCTTGTTTCCGTAACCAAGTTTGACGTATTTAAGTCAGATTTTGAGAAACACAAGGAGCATATGAATTTAGGAAAATACAGAAGTGCCCCAAGATTCATATTAATTCAGAAGAAACAATTAACGTAAATGAAAATTATTTTGTACCCATTCCTGAGCGATACTGGGAAATTGCTCATTATCAACAGAATCTACTAAATGGTAAAAACATAAATAGCAACAGTAAACTTTGTGGCCTGAATTTCTCGCTGTTTTGCCAAGAAAAATTTAAATTTTGTAATCCAATGAAATCCTTCATCTAAGATTATAATATTGCATATCGAAATCATGCATTGAAACCAAAGCATTGTTTATCATCCACTAATGATATCTAGAGGGATAAGCTATGTTCGCAAATCAGCAATTTTTTCTGCAGTGACTGCAGTGTTATTAGGCATCACAGAGAACATGTAATGTCACGATGGCCTGTATAGCGTTATCACAACTTTGAGGTGGTACGATTTCTATGTAAACAATGACTATAACAACAACCGCAATTTCATACGAAATACGTGAACATTAAAATATACTTCGGAATGTCTATTACGTTTTTAACATTGATATATATCAATTTGAAACATTGATATATTGCTAAAAAATCATGGAGTATTATATAATTAGATTACCTATCGCTCAGTAGCAGTAATTATATCTCAGTCGTTCTGCAACTGATTTCTATCCGTCCCGCAGAGTGTAGAATGAATGATTACTTCTTTAAGGGAGTTTCTTTCTACCAGCGATAAGACAAAAAAATATCCGAACTGACCATCTGGCCCGTACAAAAAAAAACTTTATCAAGTATAAAAAGAAAACATGGAGACATGAAACTGTTTTATTAATTGACTAAGCTTAGCAGTGACATTAAATTAAATTTCAAGCAAAAAATGCGGAATAAAATAAAAGCAAGTTATAACTAAGTGAAAGCATTTTAAAGAAGATTTTCTTTTAAAGAAAGTAATGTATCGAAAATTATATAAAAATCTTTTGAACTTTTGTCCAAATGACAATTGTTGGATGCTGGTACCCAACGTCTCTTAAAAGAAAAACAAAAATTTACTCTGGGGTCATTGCCAAAATCGACAGGAAATTGCTCAGCAGAAAATAGGAAAACAGCAAGCGCGAATCAGTTTCTTTGTTGCAGCAAAATTGCCGCAACTGCAAGCAATAGCCTATAAGAATAATGCACTTGCTGTTAGCATTTGCTGCAAAATTGCTTATTTGGTAACAAAACCCTTGTTTCATTCATTTCTGGCAACTTCAGTCAATCAGCCTTTACCATGACGGTGAACTAAAAACATCAGAACATCCAGTTAATGGAATAGGTACCGTTTTTAATTGAATAATTGGTTTGTTTGTTCACTTATATTACTGACTGAATAGAATAAGGATATTCGTCTCAACGGCGAACGAACTTTAGGATAACAAAAAAAATTGTCATCAATCAGAAAAGCCTACGCATTTTAACTGTGAACCCTAAACGACAGTCTGTTTGTTAGGAAGTTTTTAAAAAATCTTAATCATTATGACTAATATAGAAAAAAGTGGGAAACAACAGGAGTACAAATTATATGTAAAGTCAATGTACAGTAAAAGATGAAATATGCTCCTTTTTAGCAGTGCACATTGCTTTACAGACACTGTATGCTTATCAATATTGAACCTTCTAAGTGTTAAAATACTCTCACTCAGGCAACAGTTTTACGGCCCTGAGCAACCACTCTCTATGGCATATCTAAACACTCACACAGAATTGATTTGAAGCATCATTTATATGTTTCATAAATATCTCATATGGAATCGCTGGCCAGAGTTGAAAATTTTCCTAGTTATGTAGGGGTGCTTTAACATACAGAGGTCATTTGCATTTTGGATCGACTTATTCAATTTCATTCCATTGCTAAAAAGTTTTCGCATAAAACTGAGTTTTTAGCGAAATGTTTGGATGGTCAATATTAATCAATTTATTTCTCGGATACCGAAGGAGGTAATGAATGTATGAAATAAAAAATTAATCATTTAAAGATTTGGCAACAACGGAATGTTTTCATCCAAGAATATACTTTTGCAGTTAGTTTGCATTCCATGTAACAAAGTGCCCAAGCAATGAATTATTGTGAAGGGAGAGAGCCATTTAAATAAGGCATCTTCAAAAACTTTTTTATGAACACTTCTAAAGGCACATCTGGATGCAATGCGTTCCCTAGCACTTTTCTTTATATTTCCATAGCTTAACTGATCGCGCTGTAACTGAACAGTTATTAAAATATAAAAATTAAACTCTATGTTCGACAACTGAAAGAATCCTAATGAAGCTTACATATATTTAAATAATTATTGGGAAATCTAATATAAAGATAATATAACAGCCCATGAATATAATTTGTCATCGCTCAATCCTTTATTATGGAACTTCTTTTCTATCTATGGACAACGTGAACTCAAAATTAAAAGAATAACTCGAGAATGATCGATGAGGGTTCTATCGTACATTACACCACAGAAGTTTTAAATTATTAATGAAAATAGGAAAGAGAATTCCATAGTCTGGATTCGAACCAGGAACCCTGAGCTCGCAGAGGCGCTAATTTAATAATTCAAATTTTGAGACGAAAACGAGAATCAAAATAACATGCAAAGCAAATCATTCTTGCTATTAGGTTTATAAAAATTAGATTATTACGATTTGTGTACAACAATAATCCCGACAAACTACTAGTCAAAAGCTATTTCTGAACTTAAAATCTTGTAAAATTCTTGCAACAAGTCTAGATGTAGTCAATAAAAATAAAAGATTAAATTAAATACACTTAATGACATTATAAAACAAGATTCAACAAGAATCCCATTAAACCTTTCTTTTCATGAATCAGAACGTTAACTTTCTTAGGTAACAACTACTAAACTATAAAATTGCATTATCATTGTATTATTAAGATCTTGAGACAGCCTGGGCCAACATTAAGACTAAGAAAAGATAAAAACTCGTTCGTAACATTTCTAGTCAGCGACGTTATATGTACTTTCTTGGGTGCAACTTATACAAACAGATCAAACGAATCGTAAACCAAAAAATGAATAATAAATATCAAATGAATTTTGGCTGTTTTTGTCCAAGGAAAACGTTTGCAAGGCCTGAACAACGAGCACTGCTTAACGCTGTTATACTATATATACATGTATCTCTTGCCTCAATAGTATAAGGTTTGAATATAGAATGACCCAAAGATACGGTCTCATAGGGAATATTGAAATGCTGCAGATCAAAAATGCACATAGATGAATAAATATAATATAGAAATATTATAACCTTTGTTTCATGAAGAAAAAAGAGCGATCAGAGGCATGCACCATCACAATTTCGCCTTTGTTTTGCATTGTGTAATTTCCACCATCTGCATTCGTTTACCTGCACAACACACAAATTTGTTTACTTGTTCAGTTATTCCAATGCTCCTACCTTCAACAAAGACTATCATATAGCTAGTGTATATTTTACGTATTCAACTATATGCATTTTGCATTGCAACATTTCAATATTCCATACGAGACCGGATTTTCGGGGCACTGGTATGTAGCATCTTGGAAATTACCAAAAGATATAAGGCATCTTATAAACTACCAATCTTTTTTTTTTTCGATATTTGAAGGCATTATTGTGCAAAGAAGACATCGGTATTTTGATTAAAGATTTCTGTTGATATTGCGGAATATAACTCAACAAAAGAGTTTTCAGAATGCAATTCTTGTTTCAGAATTTACTGTAGACGTTATCGTGATTAATATGATAATCCTGATTATAATGTAATGGTCACCTCTTTGTTCTTCATAAAGAGTAAGCTTCCACCTTCTTATATGAGTCCTGTCATTAGCACATATCGGCAAGCGAAATTTGAACTCATTAACAATTGCTTTAAAAATTATCAAGATCATCCTACATGCGTCCTCATGAAAAAGGCAAGAGTGTAAAGATTAGGGATCCTTACTCGAGAAATTTCTTATCCAAATTCTCTGTTCATACAATTTTTTATATTTAAATTCCTTAGGGCTAATGTCTTTGCAATAATGCAAAGTTCTGAACGATCTATTTGAACCAAATGTAACCAATTTCACTATTTCACGAACTTCAGTGCGTAATAAGTTCTGTAACCAATACGCATATAATAATATACGTAACCAATACACATATTGTGGCAGGAGTCCAACAGGCATCATTTATTGTGGCCCTCTTTACATAGTTTTGATATATTCTCGTTTACTTAAATTTCAATATGTTTACAACATTCATTTTCTACCTGCTTCCCAATTTCTGCTATTTTTGAAAGGCAGTTGTTTACAATTTTTGTTAAAAAGCGGAGCATTTTTTCTTTTGAAACGGAAAATAATATGTAAGGAAAAAATATTGAAAGACATATAGCCAAAATATTTGTTATTGAAAATATCATTTCGAAATAATGGAACAACAAATTTTGATCCGAAAAATTCCGTAAAAAATTAAAAATTCACGTCACACAGATGCACTTCAAATGAGACTTGAGTTCCATGTAAAGTGCCTGCCACAATCAACAGACATTCCCTCTCCGTAATATCAGCAAAAAGAGCGTTGATGTTCTGGGTTAGGTTACAATATACATTTTGAATACATGTTTTGAAGTATCATTCGGCAGAATTGTTTTTAAATTAACCTACAAATTGATAACGAGGAGGTATCGTGTCTCTCAAATTCACATACATTGCATGTGGCATGAGTTTCGCCACCTTCTGCTTTGGCAGTCGCACGCGTTTTGCCGGCCATGGGCATCTGTTTCCTGCGCCCGTTTCCACCTGGTGAGGGTGGGGGTCACCCCTAGGGACATCAGACAGACAACGGTGAACGGAGGAGGGCCCTCTCTTTCTGCTCTTTCCAGGTGATCCTCTGGACGTAGGACATGCGCGCACGCCATCGGGGGGTCCACCAAGGGAGAAAAATCGCGTTTCTTGACCACTGGCGATTCCCTCTCTCTCTCTACCTTTTCTCCCTTTTTCCCCCTCCTTATATCTTTCATTCATGTCTTCGTTCCGAGGCTCTTGCTGAGTGCGTGATAGGCAACAGCTACGTTTAGCCGATTCCCCGTCGGGTTGCCGTTTAGACCCTCCTGGGTTTTCGCTGGGTGAAACAGAGCCACTCGCAAATTCCTCCGTCTGAGTTATTACACGCTCAATAATTTCAATGTAAATGCGATGACTAGGGTAAACTGCAGGGAAAATTAAATTTAAGGATGAAAAAAAGATGCCAAGTTCTTAAAATATATTTAAAAATATTCAGAAAAGTTTTCTTTACAGTATTAGATGGAAAATTAAGCTTTTAGTTGAAGAAGAAACGCTGCAGAAGCTGAAATCAAAAGTAATGGAAGGCATAACGCTGAATCAGACGACTTTCAAGCACAAAAAATGTTTGTGCATCAATTAAGCCTTTACGCCCGTTTTTAAAATTTCGCTTATACAATCGAATATTAATTCTATGATATTATAATGCTAGAACTTAATAATCCTTAAAAATATCAGTATTATACTAATAAAATTATTATTATTAAATAAAAAACGCATTCATGTTGTCAAATTTAAGCATTTACATAAATAGGCCTAATATCCATTATGAATGATAACAATGTCTATTTAAAAATATTTCTCATTCTACAGTAGGTTACATTTTTCCACAATTTCCAAGAGCATGATGTTATTCATTTGAGAATTAATTTTAATAATATTCCCTTTCTCGCAGGACAAAGATCTTCCGAAAAGAATGACAAATCATTTGAATATATTCATATAAATCTTTGCAAGATACGAGATTATTGGAATATAACATTACAATTCTAATATTATACTCTAAATAGTGAATATAATGCATTTTAAAAATGTATGTAAATTCTTCAAGATTATTTTAATGATTTTCTATATTTTAATCATATTTTTAACAAACACCTTTTATAAACTGAGTTAACAGAATGAAACCGAAGGTGTTTACATAGCATTTGTTTACAATAATTTCATTTTAAAATAAGCCATAAAAACAGGCTGTAATGTTATTTAATTTTATTATTTTATGGAAATGAAGCAGCGTAATACAACTAAATGAATTAGATTAATAATTGTTTTGAAATATTAATTTATTCACTTTTCAAAAGAAATATTATCATTCAATTTTATCAGTTTAGGTTGCCTCAGTTTCAATAATTTTTTAACAGTTATTAACATCATTTCTTTAAGCTAATATTTAAGAAAATCGTTTTACTCTAAAAATATTAAAAAAAAATCTTCATTGTTAGCTTAATATTGATACATTTTTAGAGAGCAAAATAGAAGTAAATAAGTTCATTCGATCACGTGCAAATAATGATGTTAATTTAATTGACCGTATGGATGCCCATTCGCAAAAACACACGTTATGCAATTATTTTTTATTATCCATAATAGGTCATATATTCTCTACCAGATATTTTCAAAACATTTTTCCTTTGCGTTAACGTTTTGTATTTTTACGATCACGGCTCTCTTAACTTTCTAGCCTGTTATCAGAAGGAACAAAAAAGTCAATTGATTTCGCATATTAATTATGCATTTACTGATTAAATAGTTCTTGTAAACATATGAATTAGATATTGCACTAAGGAAATATCACTTTTTATATATTTCTTCATCCGAAGTCTTTTATGATTAGGAATATTTCTCACTTAGCATTAAGGGTTTTAATAAAATGCAGCGTGAAAATTCAGCCTGATTTTCATATGAATTGTGATTATTAAAACAAATAACAAGACCATCATAAACATTGCCAACAATATACTGGGAGGAATTTAAAAGCTATTTTTGAGTAGTTGCTTTTTAAAAGACTAAGTTAATTGTAGATGTGTAGAATCTGGAGGGGAGAAACTGTAATAATATGATTACGGTATATGATAGATTCATTAGTTTATTTCTATATAAAAAATTCAACGTATATTATCCAATTTTTTCTCGTATGAATATATTGTAGCATTCTCGTTTTTGCTAACCAATTTTCTATTCAGAGGATCAAAGTATTTCTCTCCTATTAATCAGACAAGATAGAAAACTCAAACAACCATATAACAAATCGATACAGCGATAAAGGTTTAATTCTAATGCTTACTGTCCTAGTCATTAAAGGGTTCAATTACTATTGCAGGGTACTTGGGTAGACCTGCATTTCTGGGAAGTCTTAATTTAAAGAAAAAAAATATATTAAAATTCTACAATTGCAAGTACAAGAAAACTGAACAAGCTCTGCTGTTACAGAAATTCATTTTATCTTATCATTATTATAATTCCTTATTCGATAATTTCCGTCGCGTGTTTGTAACCGTTTCCTGTTGAAGTCAATTAAAATAAAATTTGGAATGATTTTATGGGTTTTTATAAGAACTCTACATTAATTTAACCACAACTACTCTATATATATAAGGATTCAACAAAGGCTTCGTCTGCACTGTAGAAAGTAGAAAAGGCGAAGAAGATAATTCCATTCATTCTTATTTCCTTCCTTTCCTTTCTTTTCATTTAATGAACCTACCACCGGTCTTGTGTGCATGATAATACAATTGAGTCGACTGGAAAAAAAAAAAGAATCAAGGGGTCGACCGATCAGCCGAATAAATTTCCCCGTCCCGACAGCTCCTCTCTGCGGGAGGCTGAAGCCACACTCACCGCCATCGGACTCTGCACACCCTCCGAAATCACAACGATCGCTATCCAAACAAAAATTTCTCCCGAAAAATCCTTCTCCTCGTGGGACCCCCGTCTGTCAACGGCAACTTTTCCAACGGAGTAGCGTGGCTAATAGACCGGGCAGACAAACGAAGTCTCTCATCCGACCCAACGGTTCAAAAAATTGCCTCTCAAATGTCAAGTGGGGATTTTTAAGAGAGGCGCGCCAGAGCGGTTAATGTTGCCGATTGGCGTGAGGCACTGCCTTCCCTTCAATCTCTCTAATTAATTCTAATGGAATGAAAAAAAAATAGGAAAAAAGCACAAACACACACAACACCGGGGGTTGTTGTTGGTGTTGTTGTTATAGGGGTGCAAAAATCACCGCTGAAAGAACAATAGACGTAAAATAAAAATAAAAAACAGTAGCCCCTCCTCTTCGCTCAAAATATACTTGATAACAGAGCAAATTTGATCTCTTCTTAAACAGATGGAATCAGGCAGAATTATTTTTCATTACAATAAAAACAGTTATCAGTTATCCCTTAAACCCTATTGCGGTATGTTCTTGTTAAAACACAAAAACAGAGTCCTAAATTGTTTGGCGGCTTCAAAACTGTTAAGTGCTTCACGAAATAGGCCTAACCAGATTACACTTATGTAATATTTATATATGCACATAAAGGAGAATTTGCATAGTTCTATTTAAATTATCCAAAATATTTTTTCTCTTTTTGAGATTATATTGAAAAGATTTGTTCTCAAAGACGTCTGAGAAGACGTGTAAACTCATTAAGAAGACGTACTTCCTTATACAATCAAAACCACTGAAGTTCTTATGTTCTGGTGTAAAATCGTCAATATTTCAAAGGGTTATAAAGAACGTGTTACAGATATAAACGCTTCTGCAGTATGACTGTTTCATATTGATATCAAATCAAGGAGGAAAGAGAATAATCTGCATAGAAAAAGTTAAAGATCTCATCTGCAGTCAATTTTTTCAAGTTCACCTTATCGTAATCTTTCTCATCCTATAAAATATGCATCGTTTGCAAACTTCACATGCAAATGGTATCCATCTTTTGCATTGTAAGAGAAATACATTGTAAATAATCTTATTAAAATAATTAATGACATTTCATTAATAATTATAGAATCTACAGGAGAACTTTGAATGAGGTTTGTTTTGTTTTACTATGTTAATTTAAACGTTGCTTGATTACTATCTTTGGACCTTAGTAATATGGTTGGATGGATGGAAGAATTTTAGGCATGTAAAATTCAGCTTCTGGATAAAACAGCATGAAAAAGATTCATTTTTAGCTGCATTCAAATTGAATTCATTCTCAATTGATTGACAATATTTGAGGTAATCTGCGTGTATCTTAGCTAACATGAATTTGACAGAGTTACTAAATTAAATTTTCTTTTTCCTACTGTTTTCCGTACATAAAATACTCTTATGATGTTTATTAGAAAAATTAAATAAAACAATTGTATTTCCCACTTGGTAGAATAAAGCGTACCACCAATTGTATGGTATATTTTTTGTGTTCTTTTTATGGGATTGGTGTTCTTATTTATTAAGTAAATGTGCGGGTTTAGTGCATTGAAAGAGGTGATGCACACAACATGCATATAGACATGCCTGCATGCATGCATTAGGGCCTCACCTGTAATAGTCCTCTTTGCAGTAGATGTTTCCCTCGCGGGAGAAACACGTGAGTTCCGAGTCGAGGCGCAGTTGGCACTCGCAGCATTTGAGGCACTGGCTGTGCCACTGGCGGTCGACGGCCAGCAGGTAGTAACGGTCGGCGATTTTGGCCCCGCAGCCCGCGCACACGCTCGGCTCGCCGGGGGAGTCTGCGCTTATCACCGGCATGCCGCCGGCGTCGTCCACGGGCGCTCGCCGACCGACCAGCCTACGAGGATGGCCGGCCGCGGCACGACAACATCAGCGCCGACCGCAAAGACGACACATCGGCAGCAGTAGCAACGGCAACGACGACGACGGCAACACCAACGGCCCTCTCCGGACGAGACGCCGCCTGGAGATTTAATCCGCCGTCGACGACGACGAGGCAATTCAAACGACAATGGCCGGCGGCTCCAGCTGCTTGTTGCTCGGGACTCTTGTTGCTCGGCTTCCCTCCTTTCTCTCTCTCTCTCTCTCCCTCGGTGTTTCGCTCGCTACTCTCGCTTTACCCTCTTCGGGATTAATGAATGACAATGGCATGGAAGCCGCACTTGTGCTGCCCGGATGATGACGTCATCAGTCACCGCCCTGCCGCCAATCAATGTGTGCTAGACACAAGAACTCCTTGTCATTGGTCGACGACATTCGAGTATCCTATGCTCGTGGGCGGGGTTCTTTGCTTGTGTATCGCAAAGCTCATCGTTCAAAATAATCAACACGCGCCTCATATTATAAACTGTGTCGAGAATACAAGATACTGTATAAGCGATCAAAGTAGCGGCCCGTTTGCTATCAGCGGATTTGTTCTAGTAGTAATATCCGATTACAGAACGACCCCAAGATTTTATTTTATTAAAATAACCGATGAGTTCCGTTAAGTTTTTCTGAAAATCATCTTCTTGTGGATTTCGAGAACGCGATTTGTACACAATTCGGACAAAATACGGTTTAACAGAGAAGAACATATAAAAAAAAAATTATTCACACATTTTTATTTTGAACATGATTGAGAAATTTGCATAAAAGACTTACTCGCTCATCATCGGGAAATATTGCTCTATTTGTTTTCAATGTTTCCTTTAATAACAATATAAAACATTATTATCACGCAATAAATCGACGTTTAAGAGTTTTATTTTTTATACAAATTTGATTATAATATGCACAATGTATACGATACTTCAAATGATTAATTTCCATTTCAGATTAAACAATCACAATATACTCAAATTCGTCGTTAATGGAGAAATGGTTTTAAAATAAAATGAATCGGTTCGAATTTTAATGTCATTTTTATAGCTTCACATACTTATTATATCCACTATGTATTCACAAAAATCGCTTTGATAATTCAAGCGTCCGTTCGTCGGCCGGTTTTTCATTTAACTCTCTAAATTTTGCTTTCTCTCAACTTAAGAAACTGAAAATGGTGAATTTATCGTTAAAAATTCTTGATTCCTTTATTTTAGGGGAAAAAATCATGAAAATATTAAAAAAACTATAAACCTACAGCTAATAAACAATGATATCTAAATAAAGGATGTCATTCATAATTCACATTTGCCCAAAAGTGTTGCTGAAACTCTTCATAACAATGCATACGTATTTTGTTTCCAGCCTTTACATTCTGTTCTCCTATTTACCATCACAGGATGTTGAATTATAATTAATAATAATAATAATAATAATAATAATAATAATAGTAGTAATCATCTTTTGAAGACCAATCCCAGAGGCGAACCCGAAACAGTCAAAGGGTGTGAAGTCTAAGGAACTAGAGTGAAGGAAAGGGAGAAGTTATTGTTAATATTATTATTTTGTTTCACTTTCCCAACCCCCATGTTCATGTATGAATGTATATATGGATATAACACTGCTTTGGATATATTTTTCAAGACTAAAGTTTTAAATTTTATTTTGTATTACAGAAAAAATAACTGCCGAATTTTGACCAAAAACACAATACCTAATTAAAAAGAAATCATTTTTTTAATAATACATTTTAAAAATAGTTTATTTAACTGAATCTAGATTACAATTCTCTAATTTTAAGCTATTCTTTACATTTGTTACGTAATTTACAGTCAAGTCCGAAAATTAAAAATAATTCCTTATAGTCATTATTCCTTTTATTCCAGTTCTAAATTAATATTTAGTAATTTTGTATTTTCCAATGCATTATATCATATAATATAGGGCGAAGTCTCTCATAAAAATTATGAAATATTGTTTTCTAAGCTGATGACTTATGGTAAAATTTCCCTTTTAACAAAATTACTTAGGATGCTGAAATGATCGGAAGACTGGCCATTGTGAGTATATCTTGAGAGGTTATTAATTTTGTTAGATAGTATTGTACAAATAAGACCTAAAGAAAGAGGCAAAAAACCGAAATGCCAGATTACTCGATTTTACAAAGTAAACTGAAAAGAATTTTTAATATACTTTGCATAGAAATTATCAGAAAGCGTTGAGTAGACTGAAAGGCAAGTGCATTTAATTTGATCGCGTGCTTGGATCTTGCGTTCACTTTTTCTCTGTTTTTGAAGTCATCGTTTGGCGTGTGGTGCAGGTGTGCGAACACGGACTGGGCCGCATTAAGTGCGACCAAATGGTCAATTTACGGCCATTAGATTGAACACCAAAAGGTTTTAAACACTTTTAGCCAAACAAACAACATCAGTGCTACAGAGCGAGGGTAAAAATAAATACCTTTAATTTATGTTTTTAGCAATTGCAGCGCATTTCTTCCGATAATAATTTCCAGCGCAGAAGTTACACCATTCCCATACTACACGAAAGCAAATTCACAAGATCATTTTATTCTAACAGATGAAGATTTCAATGACATTTCAAGGTTTTATTAAATTAGACCTGTATTGACTGCTCACAGTGAACTTTCATTTCTTATCAGGAAGCCTTAAAGCTAATATGTAGCAATAATTAACAGAACTCGTCGGTTATTTTCATCAATAATATTGATTAGTTTGTGCATTTCAATCTAATAAATTGATTTTGGACCAAATTAAATGCGGAAAGCTTTTAATGAATTGTTTTTGTTTAAATCCTCTTCAATGTTTCAAGAAATCGAAAGTTATTCCCATTTACATTAGCATTAAATAGTAGTTATAGACGTCCATTTCGTTTCCTTACAACAGGTTCATTAATCTTATATTATTTCAGACAGATCGCTGGCTTCAACATTTTAATGAACCCACAAACTCGTGCATGTTTTTTAATTAATTAATTATTTACGACATCATTATGCATCATTATGGTTAATCGACTTTTCATTTAGTGAATTCGGATATAATTGATTTTGAACTAAGATTTGCCAGTAATTTTAGTAAATTTTATTAATGTAATGTGAATTTTAGAAAAGACTATAAAGGATGCACTATTAAAAACGTATAGCCTAATCGGAACTTTTATTTAAGTAACAAATTGTTATTGCATTCTTAAATAATTAAATTGCAGAAACGGACTTTGCGATTCGCTGTCATTCCTTTATAATTTATTGATTTCCATTGTAGAAATTCTTGCAGTTTTTAACCAAACTATCCTCTATCGTAACAATAACCGCCTTTTTATCAGTACAGTGATACTAATATAAGAGATTTAAAGTGTTAATCAATTAAGATTTCCTTATATGTGGAATCTCAAACATATTGAATAATACAAGATAATAGTATTAAATTTTTTAAATAGATTTATTAAACTCTGAACAAATCTTATATACAATTCAATTGCTTTCAAACAATAAATGACATCTATGAACCATTCCATTTTACAGTGTTGTTTAGGGCGTGAACGTGATAACTGCCACACTTTGATCCTCAAGGAATTTTCTTTTATTATTTTAGTTTCCTTCCGTCATTTGAGGAATCGACCCTATAGAGAGAGAGCTGCTTACATCCCTCTCACTTCTAAGAGGAGAAAACTTCGAACGATTCGTGACTTCGACTAATGAGCGTAATTAATGACGTGGCCGGGTGGTCCACGACAAAAAGTTCCTTTTAAATTACGACCACTCACTTAGGAACCACTCAACATCGGTTGGTTCGGAATTGTCTCATATACACACGAGCATATTTTCGAAGAATATCGAACAGGGATATAAAATTTTTAAAATACTAAAATATTATTATAGTGAATTTTCTCGTATGTCAATGCAAATAATAATAAAATTAATATTGACTAGCATTTATTTCCAAAATCAAGGATTATTATTATTAAAATTTTTATAAGAGTAGGCTACTTATTATATAGTTAGAGGAGAGGGGGGGGGGTATATTACTTCATAATTTAATCTGATTTTAATGTAGAAATGTCTGGCTTATTTCAACTGTTTCTTTACTCCGTAGGAAAATGTTCTTTGAGGAAATATTTGAAGTGTTAATCACTTGATGTTGCGTTAATCACTATAAATTATATGTTAACTCTGAATTGTTTCATGCTATGTGTTTATTCACATTAACAGTCTTACATTCTGTAATATATTTAGTTTTAATGACAGCAAAACAAATGGATTCTTAAAATGACACAATGCTCCTAATGTGCATACGAGTTAGTTCTAATGAGTTTGCCAATATGTTTACGCGTATTTATTATTTGTTAAATTAATTTCTAATAAACAGCCGTTACCCATTTTTAAAATTAGTTTTCCAATAGCACAATGTGACTGCTTACAAATAACTGAATTTTAGATTATGCGTTTTACGGACTTTAAAGCTTTCTTAAAAGCTATCCACAAAGAAATGCATTGATTTTTGGAAAGGATGCAATTAGTGAACGCGCAAAAAAAATAGTTGAAAACAGTTAAGTCAAGTTGAAAATGCTTCTTGTAGGAGATGACTATAGTAATCAAATAAATTGTGCTGTTTAATTCGATTTTAAGCAACCATGTGCAGAACCTGCCTAGACGATCAACATTAGAAAGAAATTCTTCACTCGCATTTTGCATAGCCTCGTTAAAATAAAGAATAACAAAAATTAACGTAATGTAGATGTGCATCCAAAACAGCTTTAAAAGTTGACAATATACTTATTCTTAAGAATCTCCACCGGAAAATTTGAAAGGATTGTGCCCTCCGAGACAACAGAAGATCCCATACTGCAAATTCTTAAATAAAGAGCTCTGCAAGATCCCATGTTCAGTGAATATTTTTCTTTCGATTATCACATTTTAATTATCAGATAGCCATTGGAGATAATCATCAGACGGAGATAATAATTCGGTAATCAGAGAATCTTTAGAAAGAGAATTGCATAGCTTTCATTATACGTGAAAACATTTTATAAAAGAGAAATTTCATAATCTAGTGTGGTATTTGAGAAATGGTAATCAATTTTTCAGAATGAAAAGTTTGGGGTTTCCTGTGTTTTTGAAATTCTAAAAATAAAACTAGTTTAGGTTTATATATAAAGATAAAATACATTCAACAAATAATATATTATATAAAATGCTATCCATAGATATCTATGTTGTAAATACTAATATAATGTTAACTGGTTCCAAAAGGAATATTCAAGTTTATTAATTTTTTATTTTTATTTTGTTTGAATATTGCTTTTAGGACTAGTTATTATTGTATTATTTTGAAAAATGGATTAAAAATTAATGTCCTTATCATTGCTTGAAAATGAACCCGTTTTAATGAACGAAGCGCGATAATATTTTTTATGATATTCAACTTATTTTATCAATGCACTTCAAATAAAATCACTACTGACGTAATAGTTTATCGTGTTCTTCTGACATTAGTTAAGTCTTAACTTCTTTGGTCTTAAAGAGTTCTTCAATTTGATAGATAGAAGAAATCAAGCGCTAATCCCAAAATTTAGGGCCGGCTCCATATTTTGCGGGTTACAGTGCAAAGAGCATGAGAAATATGAATCGGAGATTTATGAATGCATACGGCGGTAGATTTATGGCTTCACATTAATCCACGCGCCTGCACTAAACAGATTGCACATTCATGAAGTCCCCCTTACCAAAAGTCATGAATAGAAATAAAGTTTTACTATTTATAATTTCGAATCATAGAATAATCGTGTTTTCTTTAAATAAATTTTAGACCGTTGATATTTTTAAATGATTTTAATGCTAGAATCGTTACTAATGAAAATATAAAAAGTTATAAAAGCAATACGGTTATTTTAATACGGCAATACAAAAAAATGTCTAATCACAATACGATGCTTATTTCTTTCCTTGGATGTAGCCAGGATTTGTGTAGGGGGGCGAGAGGGGCAGGTCAAATACATATATGAGAAAATTAGATGACAATGACAAAAAAATCAAAAACTAGTTCCATCTTTGCAGAATAAAGCCAATACCAAATTTCTAAAGTTTTACATTATTTCTACCAATAGGCCTAATCAAGTATATTAAGTTTAGTTGATTTAGTCTATGCCCATGTTTCGCATCATGTAGTAGGACGCGAGTAGGACGCAGAAAAGCTTTAAATTTTTGGAAAAGAAATGAAATCATAAATAAAGAGCCCAATTCAATAAAATTTAAATAAAACTTAAATATACCATCAATTTAAGTACCCTCTCGTTTCTGATGTTAAGTAAAAAAAAAAAAAAAAGGTTAAAATGGTGATTATCTTTGTGAAAAAGACGTTTATTTTATGGTAAATATCTCTTTAAGGAAGTATATAGTTTAATCATTTGGAATAATATATACGGGAGGATAAAGTCCCTTCGGAGAATGAATGAAGCATAAAAATCAGCGATAAACATTCAAATTAAATTATTAACTAAGTAAAAATTGATAGATGTAACTTTCAAAAATAACTGTGAAGATCTTCGCACGCAACCAAAGATGCTACGTTTAGAAGAAAAAAAATACGTATTCTGGAATTTTTTTAAATTTAAATTACTCTAAATCTTCAAAAAGTGCCCAGGACCATATTTATGATAAAGACTTTATCAATGATGGAATCTTTTTTTCATTAAAAAACAAAATTGGCGCATGCAGTAAGCTTGATATTAATTATACTCGCATACTATTTTTTTGTTTTCAAATTTTGTTTTCCCCTCTAAAGTTTACGAGTGGTCGTGATAAAGGTCTGAACGGTTCGTGTCAAGTGACGTATGTCGTGATTCCAAATCACGTGCGCTTTATTTATGGGAGTTACACTTCCCCACTATGATCAGACAATTCGCGCTTTGTCTTTTGGCACACGAGGAAAAACGGAATAATTAACACACTTAGGGCACCGAGACATCCCGCTTACGCGCTTGTTACACGCACTGCGCACGTAATCCATGTAAATCAGAGCGAGACTCGTGATGGTCACGTGCCCTTCCTGGTGACACCCCCTCGATGATCAATCGATCGATTTGGCTTCAGTTACATTTTACCCTCCCCACTCCCTTTTCTCTCTCTCTCTCTCTCTCTCTGATTCTCTGTTTACATAGTTTTATTTATTTAGCTGCACATTCGTTAACGCCTTTTGAAAAATATTCATCTTCTTAATACCTGAATGGAAAAATTAGAATCCATGAATAACAGATTTGCTTAAAATGTTCACACAGATATGCTGTCATTTAGGCATAAATCTATGAGATTAATTATCGTGTGATTTCTACAAACATCCGACAACACGAAGGAAAAGCTCAGCGCCGCCCGTCGTCGACACAGGAAACTAATATATTACTCATCTGAAATAAACAGATCTCTATCTCGTGAGAATGTCGGGTTGTTTGGAGACCAACAGTAGTCAGTCGAGATGATTTCATTTTGATGATTCATTTAGGACCCATAAAGTTTATTTTTAAATATTGCCAGTGTTTAATATCGGTTTTTGTGCTTTCGTCCCAATCATCTCACTGATGAAAATCTTATTAAATTTATTTAAACAACACTAAGAAGCAATGGAAAATATTAAATACATGTATATAAATTTTTAATTTTGATTATACCAAATTATTATTTGCAACATTTATAATATAATTTCTTACTAGCTCAGAAAATAGTCCACATGTTTCCATTCCAACAGCTTTAAAAAATGGTCACAACATCAGCCCAGGAATCCCATCATCATAACTGGAATCAGCTCTTAACTCATTGATATTATAAGTATCGTGTAACCAAGGTTTCCATCATCTCTCAAAAGACATGTCAAGGAGTTGCATAGACAATCAAATAAGCTACTCGGATGTGGCTCATGTAAAAAATATGGCAGGTCGGACAGATCGAGAATCGCTAAACATAATTTGGAAATGGTCCTGGTATTAGTTCAGATATTTTTAAGTTAGGTCTCTCAATTCAAGAAATCAATTAGACAGCATAAAAATCTATACCTGAAAGGGAATATTAATGAAATATTTTTATGTCTTCGATGGATATCTGGTTATGACACTAGTTAATGAAATCGGTTTCAACAAGAATGAAGTAATCTCGCTGTAGGTCTCGGAGTGGCTCCCTCACTAATTCAGGTAAAAGATCTTGGAACTTGGTTAAGGTTTTTGAGACATTGTCTATCTTCTGCCCAAATGTACATGTATACCAATCGACCGGTTATCATGTTTTTCATTAACAATATATAGAATTCTGAGAATTTAAATTTTGTCCTCGAGCCTACAGTGGATATTTGGGTAAATGTATTGCAAATCTAAAACTTCAATCAAAGAACCTAATTTGACTGCCTTTTCTGCGTCCTACTTTTCTGCCTTTCCAACTCTCTGATCTAACTACTTGGGAAACTAATGTACTGTAAAAAGTTTCGGTGTCCGTGGTCATAAGCCTTGCGAAACTCGAGGAACAATAATACATTTTAGAAAATCCAAACGTTAATGCTATACACAGGGCCGAACCGTTAACTTTGGTGGCCTTGAGATAACACAGTTTGGACCCTTTGATTGAAGGAACAACTGCTTAAAAATTGTTATTAAACAACTATTCAAAATATTTCTATAATTAGTAGGTAAGCATTTTATGTAGTTTTTGTCGTTTTCTAAGCTATTTTAAGGTATTTCCATACATTTTGAAAGTAATATTTTTAGTTAAAAATAAAATAAATACCAATTTTGAAGTTTTTGATTTTTATTTATTCTTTAAAAATTTTGTATGACGAAAAATTCTAATAAAAAACAATTCATTGGAAGCGTCATATACTACTTTATGTTTGTGCAAAATTTTAACACTCTTTCTTTAGTAACAAAAAAAAGTTATCGATTTTTGGTCCGAAACAGACCTTAATTTTCCACAGTGGGACGGGGAGAGAGACGCAGAGATAGGGAGGGGCAATTTAAGACAATTTAAGACGGGGAGAGACGCAGAGATAATAATTCGATAGATATATTAAAAGATACCTTTAGATGTCTTTTAAATATTATTCTGAGAAATTTTCAAAGTTATCATTGTGGTGAAATGAATCGGGAGTTCAGAAATGTCATGCAAAGCATTTTGGATATTTATTGTGTTATCTATTTTTCATTCTTCAAACTTTATTAACAAGCAAGATTGAGGCTAGAACAGTAACACATATATTTTTTTTCTCAGAAATGTGATCGAATTTCTAGTATCCTTAAACGAAATGAGTGATAAACTACAGAAGAAAGTAAGCAATAGAATAAATTACCGTATTGGCCGTACGGGACCTTTTTTTATTCCTTTATATGTTGCAACTCTACGAGGACGATCAGGGCGCTTTCGATCTGTGATGCTCGAAAATTAACAAAAGTTTACCTTATAAAAATTTAGTTAAAACCACCTATATTTGATGTGCTTCTATATTACTCTAATAGATATAAGATGTGCGACCTTTAGAAGATAAATTTCAAGATAATCTTTTAATTAGTTGTAATTGTAATAAATATTATTTCTTGTAAATTTAAATTTATTTTGAAATAAATACGTAAATCTAAAATAAGGATCTAGATTTCTCTTTTCGTAAATGTTCATATAAGCAATAGATTAAGCAGAGTCACATAGAAATCGAATTAAAGAAAGCGATTACTGTACTAATATTCCGTGTGCAAACAAATAACCACTTCGTTGCATTCTATGCGTTAATTATGTCATTACATTTATTGATATAATCGGACTAGTTCATACCGTCAATAATTATTACAATAAATAAATAATCTATAATTTTCAATTTTAACAATTCTTTTTTTTAATGAAAAAAAACCTTCCCTTCAAGCTAGTTAGATTTATTATTTCATTCTAATGTAAAAGAGATCGCGATTGTCTGCCTCGTTTCTTTTTTTTTTCTTTCTAAATTCATTTTACTGACGATTGTCAACAGGACCATGATTAATTGACCACGACGTTCCTACGCGTTGTATTAACAGTTCATGTAATAATTGATCTTGAAACAAGGTGGCTTCATCTTTAATATCTTTCTTTTTTTTTTTTTAAGCTAACTACGTCAACTATTCTCGCAATATAGGAAACAATGTAAACTTACAAATTGTGAACAAACTGATTAGGACAAGAACAAAAATTAATGAAACCACAAGTCCACATAAAAATTTGGACGAGCCATTAAATAATAGTTATTAATTAAAAAATAAAATAAATAAATCAAAATAATAAAATAAAAATAAACGAGTCATTAAAGAATATGTATGTGGATTTGTAGTCTCATTAACTTTTGTTCTTATCCTAGTCTAGTTCTCGTTCGGAACAAAGATATTGCATTTCATTGCTGCTCTTGAAAAAGCTTTTATAAAGCAGCTTACCAAATATGTTGAAATTGAAGTATCTCTTGTTTCAGTAGAAGTCTTCAAGTCGTATGATATTTAACAATAACAAAATTTGACGGTAAACAACCCATCTCCATCTCTTTAATTAAAAATCTATTTGCCTGTATTGTTGTTTATTTTTATCGTCGTTAATTGTTTATGTAATTGTTGTTAATTTGAACATCAATTCTAGCAAGGTTGTTGCAAAGCCAACTAGAAAGACAGGCCAGGGCACTAAAAAGTCCGAGATAGAAACAATGAAGATTGGATTATTGCTAGATCTACTTTGGTCATGTGATATTTCAGTGCCTGTCTTTTTCGTCGTCTACGAGCTCTTGATTGTGACGTCATTGTGGAGAGGATTGTTTGATTTGCCATTTTGATGTAAGCAATTTTGAATTGTAAATTATGGATATAAAAACTAACTTTGACAAATCTACAGACTAAGATCTTTCATTTAAGACCATATTGAAGTTTAGAGATGCAGTAGTTTTCTCCAACGCACTATCGAAAGAATCACCCTTGGAACTTACTGCAAATACAGAGTGTCCCAAATTGATGTATACACTCTTTGAAACGTTATAACTCAGCAACGAAATGAGATAGAAATATAAGGTTTGTTGTATTTTATTCTTTAAACTTCCTTAAGCCCGTACATGTTCAAAATACACTGCGACGTCGAACAGAGCGTCGTTCAATGTGATCTCTTAATTCCGTAAGTCCCTGCCGTTAAGTGTTTGTGGGTTTGTGGCGTACACCGTATTCTTTAAAGTTCCCCTAAGGTAGAAGTCGAGAGGGGTTAGATCGGGAGATCGAGGCGGGAACTCCGTAGCACTTCCTCTTCGTCTTATCCATCTGTGATTGAATGTGTGAACGAGGAAAGTTCTCACATCGACATGAAAGTGAGGTTGAGCCCCTTGTTGGCAGTGGTGTACCAAATTCAACCCTCCAACGTCGTTGAACCTCAACAACATTCTCCCCTTTCCAATAGCACATCAGTATCCACTTACGTTCATCGAATGAAAGTCTCACCACCATTTTGGTTTACAAACAAATAAAAACAACGAACGTGTTGCTATGCTTTTCCAGCGCCGTCTGGATCATACACAACACACCTTATATTTCTATTTCATTCATTGCTGAGCTATAACGTTTCAAAGAGTTTATACATCAATTTGGGACACTCTGTGTGTATATATATTGACATATATTGAGCTTATATATATATTGACATTGAACAATGCGCAAGAATGAAAATTGCCCCATAAAAACTAAACAAACATGTAAGTATTATAATAGAAGAAAGTGGCCAAAAGCGGGCCCGCGTCTAAAGAGCCCCCCCCCCCCCCCTCAGTTTCTACTCTTACGATGTTGCAGCATAGCAATGAAAGGTTGAGGTAGTACAAGGTGAGTCTGAAGTCGCGCACATCAAAGTTTAGCTGCCCGAAAAGTACCAGTTTGAAAGTTTAAATGAAAGTAAAGTATCAAAGAGATTACTTGAAATGCTGACTTTTATTTTTAGCAGACAAACTTTAGATGTTACAATAAATGTTCAAAATGACGTTCTCTTTCGCGAATACAAAAGCATGTTCGTTTTACAGATTTCCTGAGACTCTACGAAGCATGGCAGTATTGATATTAGAAATGGCTGTTGTGATGTTCGTTTTCAGCTCAGCACTTATTTTTTCAGATACACCCATAGGAAGAAATCAGGAAGTGATAAATCTGGCGAACGAGCGGGCCACAATCCCCGGGAAATGATGCGCTGAAGGATAACTTTTAAAAAGAAAAAAAAAACTAGAGTTTTCTGGTAAAACGAATACGCTTTTGTATTCGCGAAAAGGACGTCATTTCCAACATTTACAAAGCCAACTAGAAAGACAGGCCGGGGCACTAAAAAGTCACATGACGAAAGTAGATCTAGCAACAATTCAATCTTCATTGTTTCCAACAAACGAAAAAACACTGATTGTTGAAATCCAAGATGGAAACAATGAAGATTAGATTGTTGCTAGATCTACTTTGGTCATATGACTTTTTAGTGCCCCAGCCTGTCTTTCTCGTTGGCTACGCAACATTTATTGTAACATCTAAAGTTTGTCTGCTAAAAATAAAAGCAAGCATTTCAACATATCTCTGTGATACTTTACTTTCATTTAAATTCTCAAACTGGTACTTTTACGGGCAGCTAAACTTTGGTGTGAGCGACTTTAAACTCATCCTGTAATTTATGCAACTGTCTACTGGAGGACCAGCGCCCACGCTGTTTACTTAATCTGTTCTTTTTCAATGGCGACATATTGTTTTTTTGTGAATATCGGAAGTTTTTATTCTTCTTAGTTTTAAGTGTTTTTGCCAAGATTTTGAAGGTACGATTTAATAGTTATACCTATTTATTCCTTATTATAAAAATTATTAGTGTAAGTTGAAGTAGTTAGCATGTATAGTTATTGAAAAATATTAATCAAAAAATAAATGAAATGGTTCTAACCCGGGCTCCCACGACTATTCTCCGGAAGATGCTTTCCTACAAAATCTGGATCTATACTTTGTGTGGGCTAAGCAGGGATGTAAATAATTTTTTTTTAACCAAGAGGTATAATTTATGCTTATGACAGATGTTCGGAAATGCATTCTGCCATTCCTGTCGTTAGTCCTTCTCACTTACGAACAAGTCTTCGGTAGGGATATCATTAACAATTTCCATAACAGCCACCTATGGAATCCTGTCAACCGCAAGTTTCGTTTCAATGTTTGGGATTTAGGTGGCTGTCAATTTGATCCCGTTGTTTTTCCGCAATATTAGTCCACTGTGGCTACACATTATCCGACTTGCTAGAAGATGTACCGTGATGTGGTATATGTGCCACGGACGACACTTCGACCATCTACTGCGCCTCGTTCAGAAATCCGTATGCCATACTGCTTTGCATTGTAATACGAAGACGATTCAAATGAAAATCTTACAAAACGATGTAAAAATTCGTAAAAGCGCACGATTGGATTGCAAGTTACCAAGAGTGTCACTTTTTCGTTTGAATTTCGATCGACAAGATTAGAACAACGTGGAAGCGCCATACTGCGGCGCCGCAGCAATATTATAATGACTGTCCTTGTTGGAACGTGGAATTTACACCAAAGAGGAACAACAATTGTATTTTGAATAATGAAGAGGTAAAATCCATCCAAATTGAGAGCTCGGTAACTCATCCGACGTTGACGAGATCAGATCTACCGAATAGCAGCACCAGATCATATTGCAATAGTTGAAGCCATGGTGAAGGAAAATCGCTGTGTAAAAGTGGATGAACTATCCACGATTCTGGGTATGAGTCATAGATCAACACACCATATTCTTCTTGATGCCCGTCAAGAACTTTGCTTCGCTTTGATGTAAGAGCTCCAGACTTCGCCCCGTTATGATTATCAGGCAAGACTTTAAGTTCCGAGGAGAGGTGTAGCAGGCGGTGCATGACCAAAGGGCTGGGAAATGATGTCAATGTCTACCTTGTTCGATAAAATACAAGATAGAAAATATTACAATTTTTCATTTGAATCACTTTCATATACGTAACGTAATGTAATAAACCCTGTATTGCAGATTCACTGTGCATTTCTAGACATATGTGTATAGAACCATTTTTGTTCCTTGTCCTGCCAAGAATCATCAAAAGCTTGTTCTCGTCGTTTGGAACCAGATAGTATTTCTCTGAACAACACATGGAAGAATATTTCCAAAGGAGAAAATGAAATCGGCGATCAACTTATGATTATTGTAAGCGAGGAATTGAAAATGATAATAAATGTATGGCTAATTTTAGAGTGAGCATAAAGAGCCTTCAAGTTAGTGATATATTATCTAATAAAAAAATAATAATCCGTTGTCTTAAATGTTGATTAGCTTCCTTCTAATACATTAACAAAGCACTCATCGTTTTATTTAAATCAATTGGCATCGACTCTTAAGATTATATGAACTATGTGTATAGATCCTGAATTTTATATTTTTGCTATAACAAGCTTAATCAGTTAAGAGAGATCTTATAGGAACATCCTATTTCTGTTTTGTTTCTGAATTTCAAGAATATATTTTAACTTACTTTTTTCAAAATAATCCTTAGTTATACTTAATCATCATACTTTTTATATTAAAGTATAAAAACTAAAAAAAGTAAATATGTAAACAACACAAATTCGAGAAAGATAATTCTAAAGCTTCAGAAAAATCATATTTACATATTAAGCAGCATATCAAATATGGAGTAGATAGTTTATTTAATTAAAGTTAACTCTCAAGATTTTTGGGTAAAAATGATAATAAATAAAAATGACTTTTTTTTTTAATTTGAGTGTAAGTGAAAATTTAAGGGGGAAACGTTGTCTTCATAACTTACCTGACGTCAAATCGGAATTCTTTTTTCTTCTTCTTCTTTTTTTCCCTATCATTGTTTTAATTCACGTGAAATGCGCATTGAAACATGACAGATGGTAGATCTGCGCACCGTTCAAAGTTCCGGTCTTGCGTTTTCTCCCTCGCGAATGATTGTCGGAGCCCAACTGACACGATCTCTCCATTTCCAGTGGAACGCGAACGCCAGCCCCCCCCCCCCCCGATCCCCCGCCACAGCAAACCCTCTCACGCCCGCTACAACGAACCGAGAGCACTTAGCAGGTGTGCAACGGTGGCGGTGCATGCAAATGATGCGATCGGCTACCTGGCGGACAATGACTGTTTCTGCTTCTACTGTGCTGTTGATGCTGCTAACTTATGACACAGCCTGTGCTTCTTTCTCCTGTGACAGCCAACGGTAACGGCGTCGCTGTCGTTGTTGTCGTTGTTCATCGACGAACAGGGCAAAGGTGGGCGTCGTTGAATGTGAGTGAGTGCAAGTGAGCAGGAAAGGAACTGCAAACAGAAGAAACGATAGGGGAAGGATGAGAAGCTGCAGTTCGTATTTTTTATATTACATTAATTAAAACAAAAAGAGGACGAGGAGAGAGAGAGAGAGAGAGAGAGAGAGAGGGAAATAAAAAGGCTTCTGATTTAAAAAGATGGACGTTATAAAACTAATAAAAAATTTAAAGAAGAAAAGGGAAAATGAACGTATACTACAATCAGTGATTTTTTTAAGGCGGTTTCTTTCAAAAAGCGAATTTTGCAATTTTATAGGTCCTACAACTCTCAAAGAAAAAGGTTCGCTTTTATGATTGAATCATAAAAAACTCGCATGATGCCTGAAGCATTATACAGGCTCCAGAATTGAATTTCACATTTTTATTTTTTTTTTTAAGAAAAAATCATGGATATATGAAAGTAATAGAGAGCATCACTATTTCAGTAACTTTGCGCGGTTTAGATTTAATGTTTTAAACAAAATAGTTCTTATATTGAATGTGAGTTAATTAGGCATTTTTGTTTGCGAGTTGTTATTATATATTTAAGGGGGTAAACGCAATCTTTAAAGAGAAACAGCAATAGAAAATTACGAATGAAGGAAGTTCAACGCTTTTGGAATTCATTTCCGTACTAGAAAATGCTGTCTTACTTTAACAAAAATTATATATAAATTGAAATGGTGGAATGGTACAGGTCTCCTAGAATTGAATTAATTCTTCTTGCATCTCCTAGACCCAATTTTGCAAGTCAAATTTAAAAAAATATATTTACACAGATTTAATTCCAAGTTCTGCTATTTCAATGAAAATCGGCAAATTTTTAAGAATTTTGTAAAAATATAAACTTTAATATCTTCCTAATGGCTTTTCAGAAGCCATCAATTTATATCTAAAAATATTCATGTGAATGAGTCCATTTCAGAGGAGCTTATTTGCAGAAAAGTTAGTCACATGCGAAAGAAAACGTACATTCGAACATATGTACTCGTAATAAGTACAAAAATTTTCGTCACATACGGAAAATTTTTCACGAAACTTTAACATAGCTTCTCGAACCACGAAAAAAAAAATTCAGTTGAGGTGGGGGTCGACCTATCGAGAGAGAGTAATAAAAACCTTCATAATCTCCAAAAATGGCTAATCAGGGCGAAGCAATTTACAAAAATTATTCGTCTTGATGACAGGAGTCCTTACATGTCGAATTTATTGACTTTTATCACTTGTATGAGTGCTACAGCCGCTTATTTATTTTTAGAAAAATTTATTATTTCTTAAAAGGCTTAACCAATTGTTATACCTTCCCCGTGTCAGTAAATATACGCGCACCTCGTGCAAAGTGGTAAAAATAAAAAATAAAAAAATAAAAAGGAAAACTTGTTTTACTGGAACAAAATAATTTATTTTGAAATACATGTACCAGATTTGTAGACTCACAACCCCACTAAAATGTTGCAGGAAATAAATTTATGCGCACCCAGCGCTTCTGCACAATCAACATTTCTTAGGGCCTCCTTTTGCAGCATACACGTCCGCGACCCGCCTGGGCATTGATTTCACGTAGTCGTTGCAAAGATCTTGTGGAATGGAAGCCCATGCTTCCTGAAGAACGGTCTTTAGCTGGTCTTTGGTTCGGGGCTTGCATTTTTGGACTTCTTTCTTCAAGACACCCCAAAGATCCTTGATGGGGTTGAGATCGGGTGAATTTAGGATCCATTCAAGAACCTCGACCCGATTTTGCTGAAACCAAGCAGTGGTGGTTCTTGTAGTGTGCGGTTTGGGGAAATCTTGCTGGAAGATTGCATCACCCTGCGGATGAAGTCGGGCCATAGAAGGGAGGAAATGTTGTTGCAAAATGTCCTGGTAGCGGTTTGCATTGACCGGTCCGTCGTATGGAACCGAATCACCAATGCCAGCATAGCCTAAACATCCCCACACTTGCACAACGGCTGTGCTTCTTGCTTCACACAGTTTGGGGTAAGTCCTTCATTTAGCTTACGGATGACTCTCCGTCCGATATTTCCGAACTAGAAAAGGCGACTTGTCAGACCAAGTCACCCTCTCCCATTGCTCTTCTGTCCAGCGTAGATGGTTTCTGGCCCAAGCAAACCGCTGCTTTCGCTGCACTGGTGTCAGCCTGGGTTTTCGCTTGCTCTTGTAGGAGTTGTAACCCGTTTCACGTAGTCTGTTGCTAGCTGTTCGTCGAGATAATATCTCGGCGTATGCGTTCACTCCATAGTTTTGCGCTTTCTACGAACGTTCCAGGTCGATGTTGAACGACAAGACGGTGCAACATGCGATCTTCTCTGTCAGTGGTTGAACGCGGTCTGCCACTGCTGGATCCAGGTTTGATGGATCCAGTTTCACGGTTGTGTTTGAGGAATGTTTTGATAGTAGATTCGATTAATCCAAGTTCTCGACCAATCTGCCGCATGGAGGTCCCAATTTGGCGTTTCTGGATGATCTTGTTGCGAAGCTACTCTCCCAATCTCTCTCTCTCTCTCTCTCTCTCTCAAACTCTCTCGCCATTTCTTTCGATTAGTCGCACTTTAGTTGTTGCAGAAGGTTTTATACTATCATTCATTTGCTAGAAAATTCTGACAAATCATAGGCGCGCGTAAATTTATTTCCTCCAAGATTAGGGTGAGGAAGATATTTACATATTGAGCGAGTTGCCTCTTTTTTGTATCAATTTTTTATACGGTATAGCTTAAGTGCAGCGTTTAGCATAAAATATTATTTTCAGTTCTTGTGAAGCAATTTTTGTTTTCGTTTTCTTTTTTCACCACGTTACACGAGGTGCGCGTATATTTACTGACACGGTGAAGATAAGAATACGTCAAGGCACAGTTTTGGGTCTGCATTTTGCCGGAGATAGTTGCACAAAAGTTTGGTTACATATCTGCAGGTGGAATTTTTTTTTTTTTTTGCAAAATTTCAACGTAGTCTATCTTTTTGAATCATGAGATATTCAGTCTATTTAAGTGGGAAAAAATGAGCTGGGTGAACGATATCATTATATGGAGGTCGGCCAAAAATCCCCAATAATTTTAGGGTTTATTATGTTTTGCATCTACGTCAATCTCCCTCCTATCAACATCGCCGCTAACATCTGTGTTTCTTCTTCAGTCTCATACTTTTGTTTTTTATTTATTTGATTATTTAATTATTCTACCATTATTAAAGGAGAAAACATATTAATTCTTATTATATTTATCAGATTAGGTTATATTAGGTTAGGTTAGGTTAGGTTAGGTGTAATATCAAACATGCATCCATCTTTTATTCTATCTTTTTCTCACGCTCGCTCTCTCTCTCTCTCTCTCTCTCTCTCTCTCTCTCTCTCTCTCATACATTCACTCACACATACACAAACATACAGTTTGTAACAGAATTGTGGCTTGTCGAAGATTTAAATTAGATTACATTTTTGCATAGGAACTCTTGTGAGGAAATGTACAATTCTCTTGCTATTAGGGTGGAATCGTTCAAAGTACTGAATTTTTATGAAAAAAAAAACAAGCTTAATTGGAGTATAGAAAAAGTTTTATTACAAGATTTGTTCAAAACGACTGCAGGCATGATATCTGCGAAGAGATTTTTCTTTAAAGCCTTCAAACACGCTGTGCATATTCTGAATGCTTTCCGCTGCAATCAGAATCCGCTCTGCGACATCAGATCTTACTCGGAATTCACCGGGAAGAATGGACACATCGTGCGAAATCCTATGGTTCCAAGGTTTGCACCATCTAAAGAAAGATTGGATGCAGATGTTCACTACATAGAATTCGCCAGGCACTTATGCGATCCACATTCATGCAATTCGTGTATTGTTGAACTTTACAAGTACTTCATCTTCAAAGGCTGCAACATGACGATTCCTTGGTGCCCCTCAGTTGATCCTTCTGCCTGTGAAGGTACCATTATCGCTAAGCTGACGATAAAGTCGGATGAATATGGTGTAAGCAGACATAGAGCGACGTGTAAGCATATGGTATACTAGCATTTCGTCAACGTGGGCTCAAAATGAATAGAAGCATCAATTAAACATAAAAGAAATGAGTAGAAATGTGTTTGCAGGTCATCTTAGCCTAACACCTTTGTAGACTAGGTTTGCGATATTCTTTTCTGAGGCTCAAATTACCAGATTACTGGCGGGACTCACCCTGGAACATGCTACGTAATAGATCTACTACCTAAAACTGACTATGAGAGAAGTTTTCGCTCTCAAGTCAATGCCGACCATTTTCAACGACTGCCCTTGCGATTTATTGATAGTCATGGTAAAGCACAACTTGAGAGGGAACTATTCTTTTTAACTCGAAGGATAACCTGATGGGATCAAGGGTATCCTTGGAATAAAAACTATTTCTCCCCGAGCAGACCCAATGATTACTGTGACTTCTACAGTGGTTTTATGGACAGCTTTTACTTGTAGTCTAGTTCCATTGCACAATTTAGGCGGATTAGGATTTCTTAAACAACATGATAGGTGCTCCAACTTTAAGAATAAGTGTTTACGTGGAAGGCTAGAAAGATTCAAACTATTTAGAAGTTCTACGGGGTAGTGGACGGCATGACCGGTTTGAATAACAAAATCAAAGATTTGTATTCGACAACTTGTCTTTCGAAGGCATTTATCCATAGAGAAGAAATAAGATAGACCGCGTAAAGGACTTCTGCGCAGGTAGCCAACATCCCCAAGTCACGTGACTCGAAATCTCGGCTATGTTAGCACCAAAAATCGCTCACTATCACCTCCTGCCTTTCCTCACAGCAACCGTTCATCTTACGGAGAATAATATTCCTGAAAATGCTAAATGACACAGTTCTTTGTATTGTAAATAGCGCCATTTCACTATTCGACAGTCTAATCGTTTGGAGATGAAATTCGTAAAATCCTTTCTTAGTGGATGCTTATGTCAAAAATAAACATATTGTCAAATTTTTCATGTAATTAGCTTCAGTTGACGAATCAGTCAGTTAGACATGTTTTTTTATATATATAGATGAACCGTTCTCCATAAAGTCGATGAGCATTACATCGCAATTGACCATATATTAAAAACATGTCAGTGTATTCTTGATTAGTGTTCCAGCCATTGTTAATTTAAGATATGATGGAAACTGTAAAAAAAAATAGCATTGATAGTGGCGTAACAATAATTGAATAGTCAGTTGTTCGGACGATTCCATTCTAATAGCAAGGGAATGGTTCATTTCTGCACACATTGCAAAATGTAGTCTATTTTGAACCATCTAAAAGCCCTACTATTTTGTAATATGAATTCTGTTACATCCTATATATAGTCAAATGCATTTAATATAAGGAACGAACCTATTGTTTTGGACAAATATTAATGTATTCTTTTAATGTATTCTTTAAAATGTGTTATATGCTGAGAAAAATTAATAAGTTTATGTAATGAACATCAAAATAATCATTAGAAATCTTATAGATGTATCTTAGTTAGAGAATGCTACATATAAATTATACACTGAACGACCAATTTATTAGAGACACCCCGCTAATAGCGTGTTGCGCCTCATTTAGCGGCGAGAACTGCCTGAATACGTGCTGGCATGGATTCAACAAGGTGTTGAAATCTTTATGGAGGAATAGCAGCTCAGGCTGACATCACAGCGTCCCGTAATTGGTGCAGGTTGGAGGGTAGTGTAGGAAGGCGTCGGATGGTTCTCTCCACTTCATCTCATAAATGCTCGATCGAGTTGAGATCGGGCGACCGAGCTGGCCGGTGAAGCAGGTGGAAGTCCGCGTCATGTTCCTCGAACCAGTCCAAGACCATTTGAGCAGGGTGACAGGGAGCATTATCCTGCTGAAACTGTCCGCCACCACCAGGGAACACAGTCATCATGAACGGGTCCCCCTGATCGGCAACAATATTCAGGTCGCATTCAGAGATGTGTCTACGGATATCAGAGGACCCAGTGTGTTCCAAGAGAAGATACCCCAGACAAGCACTCCTCCTTCACCCGCCTGTACGGCTGTCTGCCAGATGCGCAGTCTGCCGTCCGCATGATGAAGTAGGTACCGCGATTCGTCGGACCAGGCGACCTTCTTCCACTCATCCAGTGTCCAGTAGCGATGCCTGTGTGCTCATAACAGGCGCGCTTTCCCATTTTACGGTGACAGCGACGGTACCCGTACTGGCCGCCTGTTGTTAAACCCAGCTCGGTGCAAGGTGCGCCACACAGTGTGCTCTGAAATGGGTTGGGATGCTCCCTCATTGAATTGCGCTGCAATTTGATCGGCTGTTCCCGTCCTGTTGCTGTGGATGATTCGTACCAGTCGCCGTTGGCCTCGTTCATCCACGGCCCTGTTTCGTCCGAAGCTGAGTTTGTTGGAGGTTGTTTTTTGGCATAACTGTCATTCATGGAATACCCTTGATCATGCCTCGTTCAGAGTCGGTCAAATCCTTGGATTTACCCATATTCAGTCGACTTCTGTGCTGACTGCAACTTGTGATCCAATGCATCCCTTTTATACATGCCGGCCAGGTGGCCGAGAGGGCTAGGGCGTAGGCTTGCTAGGTCTCGAGTCCACCTGGTTGTGGGTTCTAATTCTTTCGTGGGCACGGATGTTTGTGGATGTTCGTACAGATATTACTTGTGTAAAAGGCGCAAAATGACCTTAGTAGTCGACGCCAAAACATTCTAATAAACCAACCAATCTCTTACACACCGCTTTGAACTGTTCCACTGACGACGTGGGGCCGTTCCATTTTCCCTAAGAGATGTCTCTAATAAATTGGTCGTTCAGTGTATTTTGCCAGAGGGGTAATAACTGACTACATTGAATGTAAACTGACAGTATACAAACCTACAGAAAAAAACCACAAAGTTAAACACCTGTCATATAGTAAGGAAATTATTACTCTCCATGGTAAACTCTTGCACTTCATTATAGGCATCCTTCTGACATCAACCAGCCCCACGTCGAACTTTTCGCTAGTAATGGGAGTCTCCTCTGAGAAATGGAAGGGACCATCATTGCCATACAAGACCAAGTAATAGCACTAAAAGTTACAGAGAACAAGTTATCAAGAATTCGACCGACCGAACTCGCAGGCAATGCTATTATCAAAGACAAAACCACCCAACACATTATATCAGATCGTAAAATACTCGCAAAGAGAAACTATTTACATAGGCATAGTAATTACAGACATAACCTGGTCCTATTTTGGGTCCATTTCTGGGGCTTCCGTACTTGATCCTATTTTCGGAAACAGTTAATAATAATGTTTCATTATTGCATAAATTTAGAAAATTAAATGTCTATCTCTTTAAATGTTATGTGCATATTTTTAGCATCGTGTATCAGATTATATTAATTACCTAATTAAATACTTACATTAATTTAATTAGTGAGCAATTCGCACATGGCGGACTTTTCCATTTGCTGGATAAAACTTTGAAGGGTAACTTATTATTCTATCACAATTTTGGTTATATATGTATTGAGTAAAAAAGTCAAAAAAAGTTTTTAAATAAAATTCAAACCAGTTTTAAGACCAGAAATAATTCACTTCACGTCAATGTTTCTTTTTAATTCATGACATTTAACTTCGGCACAAATCTTCCTTTCTCTGAAAGTGTTTCTTAAATGCAAAGAATAAAAGAAGTGATGACTACGTAATGAGTCGAGCATATATTTTAAATATTTGTCATCACTAAAAGTTTGCTATGACACGAAGGTATTCTTGCGTTGAAATCCTCATTATTTTAGAACAAACATTGGTCATATTTTTCTTATAATTGCAGCAGGTGAATCACGAGAATGACATCACGAGTATCATCTGGTGGGCGCATGCGTGGAAGCGAATCAAATGATAAATACACACAGCGTCTAAAACCCTAAAGCAATAAACCATAATTAACGATTGTCATGAATCTCTTCCTCAATTGTAAACTTTCGAACTAGTTTAGCATTTTGAATGATAGTTTCGTTCAGTGCCAAATTAATCAAAACAAATGCCACGAAATTTGCTCGTCGCGAGCGCTTGCAAATGGGAGAACACGCTCATCCCGCTGCTGCTGTTGAGAAAGGCTCAGAAAAGTTTTAATGGAAATTGAAGTTCATTTCTATTTCAATTTCTTTCTCTCTCTCTCTCTCTCTCTCTCTCTCTCTCTCTCTCTCTCTCTCTTTCTTTCTTTCTTTCTTCTTCTACGTACGTCTGTGCGTTTCTGCACAAAAAATGCAGGCAACCATAAAAAAAAACAGAATTGAGAGGGGTCTTACATAAAATAGAAGCTCTTTGGAAGACTTCTCTAATTCCATTCTAATTTTTAGTTCCCTATTTCCATTTATCCAAGCTCAATAGTATTAGTATTTAATCAACATAAAATGAATGATTTTATATCCATAAAGGATCACACAAATCTCTGAAAGATTTGTGCCTTTTTAAAGCGTTACGGTAGCTCTATGTGCCATTTAAGTTTTCTATAAAGTAAAAAAGTATAAAATTACACAAATTGAATTGAAAAATTTTCCCCAAAAAATATGAGTAGATCATTAAATTACAATCCCGTAGATCATTGTTCTTCATCCGTAAATATTTATAAGTGGGGATATCTAATTTTTGAATAAATAACAAACATTAATGGGGAAGAATTAGCCGTGTGGGAACCCAAAAAATAGGCAAATCACTTTAAGGAAAAATCAGAATCTATGTGGGGAACGAGGACTCGAGATGCTTTTCGTAGAGAATGTTTTGGGAAAAGGGAAGGTTGACACGACGTACCACAGAGTGAGCAAGAACACCGACGAAGGATCGGACAAACCAGTAGCGGAGAACAAAGGACATGGAAACGTTCGTGGGAAACGGCCCTTGAGTGACACCTCAACTTCTCCCTCGTTCAACCAATGGTCTTTTTACCCTAATTCCTCTTCTCTCCAACCACACTTGAAGATAAGGCTCGCCGCTAATAGGATTTTTTCTTTGGCTGGCATTTTTTTCGGTTCTCCAAACCAAATCAACCATTCAGAAGTCGTCGTGACTCCATCGCCGCAGGAATATTCCATTATCCGCCGCTACCATTGTAGCCGACGAACATAAACATCGCGGACAAGTCACTCCATTAATCCATTCCTTGTTCAATTACCTGCAGGCTACTTGCACTTGTAATTTCACCCTACACGAACTCATATTAAAAGGCCTTTCCTCAGTACGGACTTTTTCCAAACTTCTATTATTATTATTATTATTACTCAATATTGCTATAACTGATTATCATCTGTGATTTGAAATGGTACTTTAAATATATTCCCTTCTCAAGGACTTAGAATATTTGAAAACATAGACCCAGATATAACAGCTGATCCAGCTTCGTTGAATGCTTATCTTAAGGAATTTTATTTTTTTTCCCGGAAAATTTTCCTGAGAACATAAGTCCCTGGTTCTGATAATGACTAACTTTCATTTTTGATTAAATTCTCTTCATCCTGATATCCTCATCTTTCAAGGATGTCCGAGTCATTTTTTTGTACTTTATCAGAATACATTAGCTATGAAGATGTTTTCAAAGCAAACATAAATTAGTCATTGTTCGTTTTTTTTTATTAATTTTATAAACAAAATTCCTTCATTTAAAATTATGGTATCAAAAAACGAGACATTGGCAAGCATAAAAAAATTAGTAGAAACTTACATATAAAGTTTTTCAAAATATTCAACAAATCCAAAAATGAATGTTAATCAACCCATACAAAAAAAAAAGTTGGAATTTTTCCCTTTCATTCATCAAGAACATTTTTTAATGCATTAAAATCATAAAACGTGATGCCGCTCCTGCGATGACAAGCATCCATTATACGTATATCCATGAATGATTTTATCATTAAAAATTATCGCGTGACCATAATGCAAATATAACCCTTTTATTGATTAAAATTCTGCCGGCGCAAAAGAAATATACAGCCAAGTAGTTTCATATTAACAAATGAAGAGTAGTGCAACTAGCTCTATTAAGTCTTGTATGACGCAATTATCTCTGTGCTTTATTTCAATCAATCACTTTCTGGTATTCTGTCATGAGTTAATGTGGAGGGGGGGAAACTCTTTAACAAGAATAAAAACTAGTAAACGAGGCTTGTCTGAGAGCAAGAAGGCAAGCAGAAAAAAAAAAGAAATTAAGTGTTCTATTCTTTTATTTTCTTTAAAAAAGAGCCAAGAGGTTTGTATCTAATGAAGGCTGTTTGCGTGAGACACTTATTGGGCGTTTTGACGAAGTCGATGACAGACGACGTGGACAAGACGGGAGCCACGACGACAGGTCGAGATGGAGATAGCGAATGAGAGGAAGAGAAATCCTTCCAACGAAGAGGATAAGCACATCAAATGCAATGAAGTGAATAGCAGAAGGGTTTGCCTTCCGTATCTGATAACATTTAAAAAAAAATACTATAGGTAATTCTCCATTAGCAATTTGCATTACAGAATGAAAATTTAAAAAATCTAAAATATCTGTTTCTTGTTAATTTTCAATATTTAATTTTTTATGAAAACTATATTAAAAGAACATATATCAGCCACGTTTTTAAATCATCTTAACTACCTGATCATTTTGTTTACAACATATAAGGAAGTACTTGAATGCAGTTTCTGCGTCATGAAAAATTTTTAATATTTTATCATATTTAATATCAGAAGAACTTTGTTATAATTTAAAAATTTATTTAAAATTAGTTTTAAATTTAACATGCAAATTTTCTACTTCTGCTTATTATAATCCTTTACCTTGTTTCTGCAATGTACTCTTCCTTAGGCAAAACCCCACTGCCTGAATGAGAAAAGGTGTTAATAGGAGTATAGCAATTACAAAGTTGTGTATTAAAAAAATGATGCAACGCTTCTCATTCCTTGAAAACAAACATCTTTTGCAGAGCAAGATAAAGAGAGAGAAAAAAAAAGAAGCAATAGCAGCCACTTCATTCTTCCTTTGAGGAAATGTATTGGGCCACCCTAAAAGACAAAAGGGCGCTGAAGTCAGTTCACGATTATGTTGGTTCTTTTAACTCCACTGAGGGGTTCAGGTAGGTGGTTTTTAATTGTCGGCATTGCTTCTTCAGTAGATAGACCCAAGATAAGAAATAGAAAGTGCCTTTCACTCTCCCTCCCTCTTTTCCTGTTCATCTTCTCTTTCGTACTTCTTCATTTTTTTTAATTACTTACTCTCCTGTTAAGTCCTTACTGATAATACGGATAGCTCATTTCTTTTCTCTGTTTCTTTCTCTTTTTTTCCTACATTTTTATCAAGTCCACGAATCTCAAGAAGCCTCGTTTTCCTGATCCATCATAATCTTGTTTTGTCCGATTTGCACTCGCATCTTCCTCCTCCTTTAAGTCATTACATCATCACTCGCTTTCCACATAGTTCCTTTCATAAAGAAAGTCAAAAATTTTTTAGGTATTCTGTATCGTCTTTTTTAATGACTTACATAATTTATAAAATGATTCTTAAAATAGAAAATAAAACTTTAGAAATATTTGTGTACAAAGCAATCGCATCGAATCTAGATTCTAAAGAACGTTGCCTATACATGTAATTAACGAAAGAGCTGTCCTTTCAATTTTAGGATTTCGTCCAAAAGAAAATTTAATTTTTTGGATGAAAAAGAGATTCATGAAATACAGTGTAAATATTATCTCGAATTTTTTTCGAAAGTGATATCTCCAGTGAAGCTGACTCGCAGTGAAGCTTGACAAATGTTAGAAAAACGCACTCTTCTAAAATAAGTGTTCGGAAGTTATTTGTAAAAAAATTCAATGAGTAATGATTGGAATTTTATTTTTCATAGACCGAAATACTTACAACCTTAAATGTACAAAAACTAGGGAATTTAGATTTTTATATGTAAATTTAATTTTCTTTATTTCGTATTATTCCCTATCGCCAATCTACATATTGAAACAGTTGCTCTTTTTTCCACTTCAAAATTAAAAAGAAACTGTTTATATGTTTTTTCAGGTTAACGCTTTTATCGTATCGATAAATCCGGCAACGCGGCAGAAAGTCCAGCGAATAAGTAGTGATGCGAAAGAAAGAGAACGAAACACGTGAACAAAACAGATTTAGAAAAAATGAAATCCTAAGATTTTTTTTATTTTTCTATGTAAAAAACCGAATTTTCTCGAACTTGTTTTTGAAGCATTTATTCCATTGCCTCCAATCAGAGAGAGATGAAGAAATGGGGAAGAGGCAAGGCGAATGGGAGCGCGAAGGATTTGCCATTGGGAGTGGCCCCTCCCACCGAAAACGCGCTCGGGCGACGGGGATTCGGTTGCCTGGCAACGGGATGAACGCCGACTGATCTGCAACAAAAGCTCGTTCGTTCAGGTGAACGGCCCAGACTCACTCCTTACACACACACACACACACACACACACACACACACTTATCAACCCCGCCGCCACCACCACCACACCGATCAATAGGAACGAACGAACGACTTCCCATGGAAATGAAATCCTCTGCCCGTTAACAAAACTCTAAACCCCGTTTCCAATGACAGAAAATCGATCGAGCGTCTTCCGTGACATTTTCAAGAATACGCTTTTGGCTTTCCTCTACTCCTCTTTTTCCCCTTCCCTTGTGCGTACGTGTGTATTGTTTCAGTAGTGATTATTAAATTGAATTTATAATTTTATTAAAATGGCATTAATTATGAGATTTTTGTTAAAAGAGCAATAATTTATATAAACATTTTTCTAATCAAATGCAAACTGGTCGTATAATATGCAATAAGGCGATCTAAATTTTGTTCCGATAGTGCATTCCTTTAAGGAAGAGCTATGAGAATACATGTTTATTCCTATAATCAAATCATGAAACTCCTTAGAGAAGCTATGCAATTTCAAAAATGCTAAGTGATTGATGGAATATAAAAAGTAACAAACGAGTATGTAATGACCAGATAATTTCTTTTTTTTTATCTGCCTTTTTATTAGTCAGCCATCTTTATTAATTGTTATAATTTATGGCATGAATTTTCATGCATCACTATTCAATACATAGTTCATCATCGTCATGATAATGAAGTGACATTCCTTAACAAATTTTACGATCCCATATGAAATATGAATCCGAAGGAGCGGAGGCAGTGGAAGAGTTGAAAGGCGTCCGTGGCTGGTTTTTGACGGACTCTTTTTAGGCTGACTAGGGGTCTCCCCCTTTTCATCCAGTCTGACTCGTTTTAATTTATTAGCCTTGTTTCATCTCAACGACTCTGCAGAAACAAAGGCAACTGGCAGTTGGGTTGCTTTCTCTTTCGCCCCCAGGTGGCTCTCATTAAAAAAATTATGAGAGCATTGAGCCATAGGAGATTGTTGGAGGCTTTAAAACGACGGCGGAATTGGTGGCTCGTTAGTCTCTCCTCCTCCTCCTTTGACATTCTCAACTTCTTCTTCTTCCCCTTTTTTTCTCTACTTTTTTGCCTTTTTTTTTCAATTTCTTTTGGAAGAAAAAAGTAAAACTTTTTTTCGTTCCTTTTATTCTTTTCTTTTTAAAGCTGCATCAAGGACTAATTTCATTGGGAAAAAATCTGTATAATGAATGCCACGCAGAAATACAATGCAATGAGACAAGCCACTCTTTTTCTATTCTGACTAGTATTATAGTCCTTTGTAATAATTGTTCTGAGGTAATCGACAAAAGAAAGAAAGCAGTGGGCTGAATTAAACTTGGGTGAAGGGAAGCAGTTTTTTCATTCTATCGTAAAACGAAGTTTTTTTAAATATAAAATCCTGTTCATAATATAAGGGCAATATGATTTGGAGATTAAACTTAAATTCAATTTATAGTTATGGCTCTACTCAATTTATAGTTATAATTAATAGCTTTACTTATTAAAATGATTAAAGGGATTTTCGTCTTTTCTTGTGTGAACAATTTATGACCAAACTTTCAAACAACTGAAATAATAACTGATGCTCTTCAATTAAAAAAATTCAGTTGCATATTCCTTGAATTGTTTTAAGAATAAATGGAAATATTGTTTGTTTGCTTTTTCTCTATTGAGGGTTGCGAATCGATTAAAAGCGACTAATTCAGCTTAGTTGTATTTTATTAACAGCACATAAAATTGAAATGGCCATCATTTCTTGAAACTGATATCTTTTATGCTCACTTTTTTATAGCCACCTCTCCCGTATAAAGTCTGTTTGAAAAGTGGTTGCTCCCCCTCCCCTGCCCTATTATGTTTGTCACATAGAAGTTAAACAAAATAAAAATAAAAATAAAATGTCATTCGTATTCAGACATTTTATTTCAAAATGAGAAATTTTTTAGGAGTTTCCTTCCATCATAAAAATGAAATATCCAATAATTTATCATTTCATGTACAGATAAAAAAAGCAAGGCAACTCAAAATCTTGGGTGAAAAGGGCATTTGGAGCCGAAAACAAAATAAATTTTAAAAAAATAAGAGGGAGTCAAGCTAAAGGTAGATTGAAAGCAAAATGCAACGAAGGGAAGTTGTTGATGTTTATTAGCCAATAGACTGTGGGCATGAGATGGACACCGACCATCGTAAATTAAATGGAGTGGCAGCAAGGATAGTAGAGTCCATAAAAAGATAATAGAAAAGAAAAATAAAGCTCAAACGAATTGATAATTGCCTTTAAAAAGATTTTTTTCAAAATTTCAATTAAAGCACCTTGTGTGGTCGAGATTTAAAAAAACATTTCAATGTATAGATCCTTTCGTTCCAACCGTTTGAAAAAAATAATCGTTAAGAAAAACCGTTAACTTAAAACAAACAAGAGATTGAATATTTATTCATTTTAAAAACACTTTGAGTAAAATTTATGAACTGAAATTTGTGTATTATTTAACATGAGAAGATGAAAAATATGGATGGGATAAAATTATAAACGAGATTACCTCTTTTGCCACAACGAAAATTTACATTTAAGGATCTCAAAGTTCATTGTGGCAAAAGAGGTTATCTCGTTTATAAGATGCATGATTATTGTCTTGCTTATTTAATATTGTTTTGTTCTTTGTATTGCTGATTTCTTTTGAATTATTTTTAAACATCTTCAGTGCAGTTTTTATGCGATCACCTTTGTTTTTTTTTTTTTTGAAAGCTTAAGGACCATCTCATAAAACTGAGGAGATATCATTTTTGCTATTACTCGTCAAATTGTGCCAATATAACTGAGTTCATTCTTTTAAGTGGTTAATGCCAGTAACAGATATTTTGTTACGCAGTCTACAAGGTATTCCTGTAGAATTTCTTTTTCTTTACAAGGGTGCGCATATCCGGAGATATTTTGTGTGGTCACAATGGATTATCCTGCATTTTGAGAAACTGTTGCTTGATACTTCTATAACCTGAAAGCATATTATTTTCACGAATTCATGATTACATTTTTCTTTATGATCAAAATTTTAAACATAATTCCCAAATATCCTCTTCATCAGAAGTCTTCATTCAAATCGTGATTCATGTTTTATTTTTAATTTTTTTATTTTATTTTTTACATATTTTTAGTATGCATTCTAATTTCATTTCTAGTAACTTAAATAAATCTGATATGAGAGATGCCACTAACCGAGGAAGAGCGGATTGACTCCTTTGGTAGGGAGTGGTAGCATTTGCCACGAAGCAAAGACGTTCAATTATCCGGCGCTTCGCTGTGGAAGAGGTAATTAGCCAAAGAAGTGTCCTCATTTTGCATACTAATAAAATCCACTCCAGCACAGAACCATAAATACAGTAGATAAATGTTACTGATATTAAAACTTGAGAACATAGGACTTTGAATGCTTGTAAATAGGTTTATCTAGATAATAATTTGTTTTTTGAAATCATTTTGAGATCAAATACATTGAAAATAATTTTTTGTCGTGAACTGAGCAAATAAAGGGTGCTCAAAGCCATAAATACAGGTTGATTTAATCTAGCTTCTTTATTCATAAAATTTAGAAAATAAATTACTTCTCCTAGTTTTTAATAGTGAATTGAACCCGCCATGATTGCTTATAATTTGTCCAATACGATATGGCATGCTTTGGTTGAGGGATTGAACAGATTAAACCAGTTTGATGTAATAACCATTCTTCCACAACAGTTTGAAGCTTAGATACACTTTCATATTGCTTCCTATTGACATATACCTGGCGTGAAAGTACCCCCCCCCCCAATATTTTCATCGAGTTTAATATATATAAATGCTGGCCATGTTAAACAATGTTATAATCCTGAATAAATCCTGTCTTGGTTTGCGAGCCCTGTGAGGAGAGGCATTGTCTTGATGAAATAAGCCATGTTCATCCACAAGAATATTCCAGAATGGTAGGAGATGCATTGGTATTCATTCGTCCTGTTATTATTCCTAATAATGTCAGGCCGTAGAAAGACATTACTCACCACACAATAATTTCTCCGCCACCAGTGTCTCTTCTTGACAGAACGCGCTCTTATTTCCGAAGATCATAAAAATAATAATGAAAACCGTCTGATCCATCCAAGTTAAAGCGTTTTTCATCAGAAAAAATTTTATTCATCCACTGATCATAACATCCAACTTTCTCCTTTGCTTAATTGTATCGTGTTTGTTTATGAACACCATTCAGTCGTGGAGCTGCTTTCATTTTTTTTTTCTTTTTCGATACTGAGTTTTCTAACAATGTTTAGGGACTCTGGATGCCCCACTTCTGCCATAATTTTGGCGCAATTATAATGAACTTTGTAGCCAGAAGAATAGTTATCCTTGCTTCTCTCGCTGAAAACTTTACCTCTCCGTCCATGATTCATATTTCTCTCCAAGTCTAAGAAATTGGCCACAATAGTATGTGAACGATGAATCTGAGCTGCAATTTGCCAAGTAGATTTGCCTAATTCACAAAGAATTTTGAACTGACGTTTTTCATATTCAGATATGTTTCCTTTTGGTAGTTTGCTACAGAAAAGTATCCTATTTGAATATTAACAGGCTAATATTTTGTGACCACACACAATACAATGCATATAATCAAATGTTACCTGATATATGTGACCAAAACATTTGTCCTTTCTAAATAAAATGAACTGTATTTATAGTTTGTTATAGTATTTATGGCACTCTTCCATAAATGATGTAGGTAGGGTAGTATGAGGAGATTTTTTTTAATATGTAAATTAGCATTAAAACTTATCACCCATCTTATTAAAGTCATTTATGACTAAACTATCTCTTAACTTTAAAACGCCATTCCTGCACAACTTCACGTCTCCAAATTATAATTTATTTTGGTTGTTGTATTTATGGTTCTCTGCAGGAGTGTATGTGCAAATGGCATCCTATAATTTTCAATTGCTCCAGCATATGACTAAAAAAAGCTCACATCGCAGGATGCAGTTCTGTGAGTAGGTCCTGAACATATGGAACTATCCCATGTTTTACTGCTTCCATTCTTTCTTCATCTGAAGCATTCTTTTTCGTTAATGGAGAATTTAACAGAAAACATATGAAGTATTGTAGTGATGCAAAACCGTACTGGATGGCAGACGGCAAATTGCAAGATTCAGGAAAAGTCATGATGTGATACGGGATCTTTGGTGGCAGTATTGTCGGCCCTTTCTTCCTTGAAGAAAATCTAAACACGTGTATGCGCCTGGATCTTCATGTCAATTCTAAACGAGATTGGAGACTTGCCTATTTTATATCAGCAGGATGGGGTGCAACCTCACTCCAGGAGGAGATGCGGCGATGGCTAGATCAGCAGTTCCTGATCATTGGTTCGGCGGGCGTGGACCCCGAGATCATCCACTTCTCCCATCTGGATTTTTATTTATGGGGGCCACTAAATGCCATGGTCAAGATATAATGTAAACTACTTAAGGAAAGATCACAGAAACGACAAGATACCAGGGCATCTGTTGTTAAATTTACGCCGTAAATGATAGGACTGCGTTTCATTTTGCTCTGACCTACGGGGAATGCATTTCGAATTCTAATTCATAAAAGTACATTTTAAAAGTGGTATTAAAGAGCGATAAAGAGCATTATAATATAAACCTAAACTAAATACAAGAAAAAAATTAAAAAATATTTTATGGACGATAAATTAAAGAGATCAAATATATATTTATTTAATGGATGAAATTCACCAGAGATAAACGCATTCATCTTAGAGATTCTAAATGTAATGTTGAATTCCCCCTTTTTTTTTTAAATAAACACCACTCCAAGATAGGCATATAGATTGGCCCGTAGACGGGAGTGAAGGCTATTTGTCTAAAGGCACCAGGCAAATGTACAACAGAGGAGGTCTCATCACCTGTCATATTGCCTTCCCTATTTTTTTCCCTTTCTTTCTTTTTTTTCTCTTTAACCCTCTGCGATGACAGTGGCAAGTCGTGCTTCGGGTCAAACACGATGGGAGTCATAATCCATCATGAGAAGAGCTTTTCCAAGAGAGCCAAAGAATAGACGAGGAAAAGGGAGGTGAGAGGGAGAGAGGGAAGGAAAAGTGCATCGGTCAATATTGACAAATGTTCTCAGAACTGATGACCGTTTTGCCCTCTCAAGTGCTACGACTGACCCCCGGTCTTGTTTGATATTCTGTTAAGTTTAGACAAACAAAGGGGGTGAAAGTATCTGAATAGAAGAACGAAAGAGAGGAGAGGGATGAGGGAGTGTTAAAAATAACAAATAGTATATTGAAACGCAGGAAATTTATGAGCGAGGAAAATTATTTCTAAACATGCTTGCAATAAATAAACCGACCATCAAAAATAAGGGTAAAAGAGAGGCTTGCTTAGTGATGAATGTTTTGCTACGTTTTGATGTTATTTTTCATCCACAAGACTGCAGGAGAAAAAATAGTGGAGCAAAATTCGCAAGGGCTTTTATGAGAATTTTGTAATTCAGTATAGCAATACGTATTTTCTCTTTTCAATTTCTGTTTCATCTGCTTTTCGGTTGATTTTATTTGATTCTTCCTAGGGTTAAGAATTAATATTTTGCATTTGGATCCTTAAAGAAAGCATTTGCCTGTTAATACGTGGGGTTTTCCCCTGAAATTGGATAATACGTAAAATTAAAGTATTTTTCAATGCTATATTTTTATTTATTATAATTTTTCAGAAAATTTCCGAAAGACATGTTTGGAACATGAAATTTATACCTTTTTTCCGAAAAAACTTCATTAAAAACTGTTAAACACGTAAGGAAATAATTTTTCCAACCGTACTATATTAAAAAAGACATTTTTTTATGAATCATCAACAGAAGCCATTAATTCAATACAATAACAAGAATGATTTTACCGCCAAAGCAGATAAAGGGAGCACATTTTCGTGTTACAGCATCATAGAATTAATCTACATTTTAAAACACTTTAGAGAAAATATATAAATATGAAAACTAAACTGTAAGTTTTTATTTATGTAAACTAATGTATAGGGAGAATTTAAACGAATAAACTTGAAGAACTGAAAGGTTAAATGGAGAGGGAAATTATTCTTTATATATTTAAACAAATAAAAGTTCTTTAATTTATTTGATTTTATGTATCATCTATTATTTTTTTCATATTCAATTACTAAAGTGTTTCTATCAGGTTGTTGCAAAAGTTTTTTCCGGATTTTTATTCCAACACAAAAACGATTGAACTTGAATGACAGATTCAGCTCATGCAGATGCCGGGCAATGGTTGAAGAGTGAACCTTGAACTGTTCTGCGAGTTCCCTCGTTGTTACATTGTGATCTTCATCAATTGCTTGGCGTAGATCACCATCTGAAATCATGATTGGCCGACCATCTTGAAGAGTGCTATTTCCGCGTCTGAACCGGCGATACCATTCTTCTATTGTACGTAAACTAACAGTGACATTGCGCCGCACTGATCTTTCCAGAATACTCGTAGAAGATTATTGCTCGAATATGCTCGCGTGAAAGGTCCTTTTCAGACCGTATGGTACTCATAGATGTATAGTCAGAAAGTTGATTCTTGTATGTAATATAGCAAAGATATTCAGGAATCGAATGCAATAATTTATTTGAAAAAATATGAACACCCCCTTCGGAAAATGAGCCCTTCTTGGGCACGGGTTTTAGAACCGGAAGAAACTTTTGCAACAACCTGATATTTATCATCTACCATTGCAGCAAGCGATTAACTACTACCAATTAGCAATATGTCTCACAGTAATTAGTTTTAGATACTATTAAGCCTAACAGCAATATGCTCTTGATACACATAAGCTATGGATAACAATAGGTCTAACAACTCGTAAGGAGTTGGTTGATATATTACATGCCATATCTTAGCATTGAAAGTTTCCAAAGGTAACATATAGCACCATTAGAACATGAAATATTAAACAATTCTGACTACCATTAATTACTCGTTATATTCACTCATGATACCTTGTTACGAGTTGTTTGATATATTAGACGCGATATCTTAGCACTGAAAATTCCAACAGTTCCACATGGTACCATTCGGACACAAGCTAAAAACCAATTCCCACTATTATTAATTACTCGTTATATTCACTCATAACACGTTTTATGAGTTGTTTGATATATTACATGCCATATCTGGTTATCTTAGCATTGAAAGTACCAACGGTACCATATGGTAACATTAAAACACATTTTACTAAACAATTCCCAATATCATTATTTACGCGTTATTTTCATTCATGAGACGTCCTTACACGTACACGCGCCACTAGACCCATTTCTGCTATCACTAGTTACTCTTATATTTTCGTTCATGACACGTCGTGACGATTTGTTTGATATATTACATGCCATATCTGGTTATAGGAAATTTTTAAATTTTGAAAAAAGTTAATTCGTTTTCAAGTTATCGTAATAAATAATAAGCTCCCTACGAATAAAAAAATTATTTTGATTTAGAGACCGATCTTCCCTTTTAATAATCGTCAATCACGTGCTTCTGCACGAGCACCATCTTATTAACGTTTAGAGCACGCGCAGATCCAACCGATGTGCTCAGCACGCGTTTTCACCAATGCAAGGATAATTCGTCTCTTCCAGCAATTCAATACACGCACTCTCTCTATTGCAACGCAATGTATTGTTGGAATTGCATCTACAATCGGACGGACGGACAGCTAGACAAACCGATCACATAAGCATTTTTCTACGAAAATGTGCTAAAAATTATGGGCACTAAAGACCAAAAGAATCATAAGTTATTTATTTATAGGCTTTTGTAATTGTAAGTGTCCTGTCTTAGGAAGTAGCAAACTACAATATAAACTGAAACAATCAATTAACTTTTCTTGATCAATTTTTGGCTTTTAGTTGCTATATGCGAAACAAGCAAAATGGAAAAGATATTAACGCAGATAGGAAACTGAAACCAGGCCTGACTGAAACTGTCCCGACTTAGGAAAATGATAACTTTGAGCATCATCTAATGAAACACAAATCTATGAAAACAACTCATCGGTATACCAATCAAAATAGCATATTCATCTTCGATCTACGATCTTTCTTTCTCCTGACAGATTTTCAGGAGACATTGAATAAAACTTAAGTTTATTTTCGTGGGAAGTCGCTTGCAGTTTCGGCCTCGACGATAACGCAACGTCTGCCTCCTTGGACGAAATGCTGAAAACTAACAACTAACGACACAAAGATATGTTTAAATTTTTTTTAAATGGGTTTGTCTCAACTTATACAACTCTCCCCTGCATGCAGATATCAGAACCAAAATGTGTAACTTCAATTGAATTTGTATACTTTGACCCAACCGTTTTTTCTCGTAAATAACTTAGATGTAAAAATAAAAAAGAAATATCTCTGCTTGTAACAGAATTTGACAGATATCCAATTTTAATTTACACCATAGCTTGTTATAAAAAATGAAATTGATATTGCGTCAAATTTGTATAAAAGTCAAATTAACGTATAGAATATGATAAAATTTTATATCGGTTATACAAAAAAATATTTTCAATTACGAGTACATATAGGGTGAGGTATTTATCTTGAGACAACTGAATATCTCGGAAACTAAGCATTGTACGAAAAAATGTCCAAAATCAAAAGTGAATTATTTCGCGGGGGAAATTCATTAGTTAAAAATTTACCCCCCCCCCCTTGTGAGGGAGGCTGGGAGGAGGGGGTAACTTTGAAATCTTAAACTGGAGCCCCTATTTTAATGGTATATTCAGATTGTAGACAATATTCGAGAAATGTTTTATTCTTGGTGTTTTTACAATTGATCCAACCGTTTAGGAGATAGAGGCCCTGAAAGAGTGGAACCATACAAGTTCTAAGATCATCTAATAAGATTACCGGACAAAAATATTTAAAGCAAAAATTACCCAAAGCAACTAACTTCTAAACCCGCACAAACATTTAGAAGTTTGACGTACTTCTACGCCAAATAAGCGTATCCTAAGAAAGTCTATTTAAATTTATATCCCCCCCCCTTTTTTCTATATCTATCTTTATATATTGTAAATCTAAATTTAATATCCATTTTTTAGCATATAATAAATGTCATATACCACTTAATCATCATTGTTATATAATTATTCAATAAAAATTTTGATTGCTATCTCCAACATTATCTATATTGTCTTACACAATGCAACCTTTTTCAATTTCATTTGTGTACTCTGTCCAATGAAAGAAGAATGGGACGTTCTAATTAAATGCCCAATATTTTTAATTTCCGAGAACAAAAACTCTGAAATTTGTTAAATAAGTCGAATTAAATGATGAATTAAATCCTACATTAGAATGAAATCTCACATTTATTTCCTTGGTTCGAATTTATAATCTTCGCTTTTGATAATCATTCTTGAAGATGATTGTCTTTAGGAGGACAATTCAGATTAACAATAGAATGTGTCGTCTAAGGATAAATGAATAAGGATAAATGTTCACTGGAAATAAATTATACTTTTCCTTTTTGATTTTTTGGTTTTGGAGTCACAGACGGTTTCTTTCCCTTAAGGGGTTTGCGTTTATCATTTTTGAATCTTTCTCAGCCCTCGTCAAAAATGTCCATAAGCTCATTATTTCGCGTCATTGCCAAAGCCTTGTATATCTCGTTTGCCTTTGCTTTTCGATTTTTATATTCTTACTCTCTCCCTCTCTCTTCCCTTTCAGTACATAAACTCCTGTGTGTGAGTGTGTGTGTGATGTGTGTATCTCCATTTCCACCCCTATGTACTTATCTGATGGTGGAAGCTAATGATCGCCGATCTGCTGCTGGGCAATCGGCTGGATAATCGACGCTAGCTCGGTTTCAAAAGCGATGAAATGGGATGAGGTGAAGGGTGTGGGAGGAAGGGAGGGGGGGGGGAGGGTAAAAGGATAAAATAGTGCAAGAGGGAAAGGATGATAACTTTATTGGCCACGGCACTCACCGACCATATGCTCCGTATGTAGCGATAACAATGGCCAAAAGGATCGGGAGGAGAAGAGAACGAGCAAGGCATCTGGCCTTGGAGGCATTGGCGAACGAAAGTCAATGGAACGGCCAAGAGGGCTGACGGACGGATGGACGGACGAGGAAGAGGGGGAAGAGTGGAAAGGGATGAGGTCCCTTATCCGAAGCAAATCACCGGAGGAGCTTTTCAATGTGTAAAAAAGATAAAAGAAATGAAATCAAAACTAAACCACGTCCAGATCGTTTCGATTACGACGATAACTTCATTGGTTTTTGAATAAGGCAGATTTAGATGGCTATCGGGGGGAGGAACAAAAAAGGAGAGCGTCTCTGTCGGGTGTTTTCTAAACCACCAGTAAATCAATTCCTCACTTGCACTGAATGAAGGAGATAGAAAAGAAATCACTGGACATTTTATTACTGACACGTTTTTATTATAAATTAAGCTGGCACGAAACAGTAATTTGCAAAATAATTTTTTAATTATAATAATTTTTATTAAAAAATGAAATAGCTATGTCTGATCATGCACCTAGCAATTTGTGTCTGACCATTGTTTCTTCCTAAGCATTAAAATAACATTGGGCGTCATCTGACATAAAATAGTGGCAATTTCACTTGCAGCATCTTTTACAACACTGAAAAATTTCATCAAAAATAAAATATTTGCTAGATATTTCTAGACTTAGATGTTTTTTTTAATTTTAGATTAACACTCTAAAAAAGCTTAAAAACATATATGAATTAAAAAAAATTGATATTTTGTTTTATTTATAAGCACATTATTTTTCTCATTAAGGATATTCATTCCCTTAAAATTATACAGCTATTTAAAATCTTTCATACGTTGGTCTGCTTTTTTTTTTTTTTTTGTTATTTTTTATTTCATCTTTTCTGAGGAGTGTTAGTAAAAACTCCAAATTGGAATATTTCTTGAATCTAATCTACATTTTTATTTTTTTCAAAAAAAAAATAGCTATGTTCTTTTGTTATATTTATGCAGTGTGCTTAATTTGGTGAATATCTTTGGTGATAATTTTATTCTCAGCATTTTGTTCTGCCACCCAGAAGGGCGTCTGTGCGTGGGTGGGCCTATCATGAAGAACTTGACTAAAGACCATCGTTTACACAGCAGGATTAGAGCGGCTTTAATGCACAGTAAGGGTAAGGTCGCGTTAAGCTTCTTTCGTAACGCTAGGTTAATTTTTTTAAATGAATATATTTGAATTTAAAATATTTTCTTTAAAAAAATCGCAGGTCTTTGCGTCTCGGTCACATATTTGAATAATGTTTAAAAAAGAAACGAAAGAGTGTTCATTTTTATTCTACTGACACAAATTTCTTTGGTGATAGATTTAATGTAAATTTTTATGGTTCAGTTTTTGTTTAACAGTTCTTCTTTAAGTTCTGTTCTCTTTATATATACAATGAAACGACATACAATGTGATGCGTTTATCGGGCCAGGACATTGCAGGGAGACAATAAAACATTGGTTTTACTTAAAATTTCACAGGTAAAATCTGATAGCATCTTAAGATTTGAGTTCATCAGTCCTCATCTAATGATGAATTGATACAGAATTACAGACTGTACGGGTAGACAACACCATCACAAAGTATAAAAAAAATTTCAAACTACATAATAAATTAATTGACCAGATAAAAAATTATTTATGTATCCTCTGAATATTATAACCGGGTAAATAAAGAGTTCCGGAACGGTCTAATATCTCGGAAAATACACGTCAAAAAAATAAAAAAAACACGTGTCAAATATTTTTTTGAATGCTGTTTAATAGTGCCAAGATTAGCCCCCTGCACCCTTGTAGGGAGTGGGGAGGGGGGGCAACTTTGAAATTTCAAATAGGAACCCCTATTTTCAATATTTTCAGATTGTACACAACATTTGAGAAATGTTTTATTCTTGGTGTTTTTCCAATTGATCCAACCGTGTAGAGATAGGGGCACTTTTAAAGAGGAAGTTTAGATTTTTTAAACTTTTGAACTAATTCTGTCGATGAAGGCAAAGAGATAGAGGGTTGGTCTTAGAGAATTCCTCTTCTACTTTTTGATGGTATTTAAGAATCCGAAATCAGAATTTCAAAAATCTAACATTTTTTTTAGTACACAAGGAAAGTCTTGGCGGCAGCGGTCCTATGGATGCAGAGTCTGTGCGTGTGTATTAAAAAATTTCGGTTAGAATTGGTTCGAAACTTTAAAAGTTCTACACTTTCCGTGCCTCTATCTCCTAAACGATTGGATCATTTGAAAAAACACCAAGAATAAAACATTTCTCAAATGTTGTGTACAATCTGAAAATATCATTGAATGTGTAGTTTACGAAATGTATATACGTTGTCTGTATTAAAGTTTTTTGTGGAATATTGGTTTCGTTTTTCCCCTTCCATTATTAAGCTGTTACAATATATCCATATGGACTTCCATGAAGCCACCAACTCGCAAGTCGGGAATCATCTTTAGCCTAAACCATCGAATAAATTGATGAAATTCAACTCAAATAAAAATAAAGATAAAGTCACTGAAGAATATCTACAAACATATCGCAATAACAAATAGAAAAGGGCAGGAAAAATTACCGCGCCCTGGGCTCTGCTGATTGAGCTTCTTGGTGGCTTCATGGAAGTCCATATGGATATATTGTAACAGCTTTGGCCGTTATGTTCGCCGTAGCTCAACTGGTAAGAGCAGTGTCAGCGATAGCCATGGTCCCGGGTTCGAGTCCAGGTCGCGGAATGTTCCCTTCCCTTTTCTATTTGGTATTGTGTACTAAAAATATTCATTTTCAAAAGAAATGATTTCAAATCAACACCAAGAAAATCAAAGTGAGCAAATAAAACCTTTTAGAATACCAAATTGCAGAAGAACTGAAAAATAAAATTATAGGCCTGTGGTGAAATCCGGACAGCAGTTAGCCTATTCACTTTGGGCAACACAGCTATATAATATAAGTAACACAGTACTACAATAGAAGCTCGAAGTGATGACCATGCAGATGTATACAACTGCTTAATCTGGTAACCATGGAAGTTTGAGCCCTTTCAAAGATCCAAGGATCTTACTATTATAATCATGATTCTCCAACTCGAATTTATTCATAAAATTTGATAAAATCCCCAATATTATAACATCAAAATGAAAAATAATAAAATTGATATAAAAACTCCCACCCCCTCCCTCTTAACTATGTAACCTACATAGTTACATTTTCTCCCCAATGTAAAAATATTTGTAAAATCCAAGGATCTTCTTCTTTGACAGTCTTTTGCAGAAGATATCAACACCATCAAAATTTCTTCTCGAAAACCAAGTTGAATAGCTAATCCGTTATTGTTGGAATTTTTTGCCACTTCTGAGTAAATTCATCATTACAGTTCTTAACATGGCTTTTAAATTACTGGATTTAATAATGGGAAATGTTTGGAAGAGAGGTGATACTACAGAGCAACAGGTGAAGAACCTCAAAATATTAGGAATCCGTTTCGGTAAAACCCCTCGATTCAGGAATGAAAAAGAAATATCCAACTCCGTTACCATTGTCTATCGGTTTCGTATATAATTTAATTTACTACAATTCTGTGTATTATCATTGTCTATCGGTTTCGTGTATAATTTAATTCCGTATGAGCGCTGATGTAAAATTTCTTAGTCCATGGCTGTGGAGCCCTTCCCTTCTCTTACTTGTGCCAAAAGCTTTTTTGATGACAAAATATATTGCCATTTTTCGGAAGTACTATAAATATAACGAGTAGAGAGATTCTTAGGATTGTTTGATTAGTTTAGAAGCTTGTATCGAAATACTTTTATTGCATTTCACCAGATAAAAATTTACGCATTATTTGATCCTAATACATTATCAATATGAAATTGTCTTTTGTATATCATCAACATGTGATTTTTAAGCTTATGTTTTTGACCTTTTCAAGCCCTAATCGATAGTAGATATTTATATTAAAGAGAACGGTGTTCCAGAATTCGCAGTCAAGTTTAAGTAAGTTTTGGGTGTTGATGGCTTTTTATTTTAATCTTACAATCTGCTCTATCAGAATCTTTTAAAGGAAAGAAGGGAGGAAAAAATCGTTTTGACTCACTGCAACGAAGGCAACTTCACGCGGTGCCCGCGCTTGATAGTCCATCCATTCTGAGAGACTATCTATCCATCATTAGGCGAGGAAAATTAATTTCGAAGTTGGCCGGAGTCCGATGCGTTTGCGCCCGAGGGCCGACACCGCCCCCTGCCAAGCCAACCTGGTGGCACCGTCATCAGGAGAAGAGTTCCCGACTGCGTTACAACCCCGTTTTCCATTCGATTCCGTCTTTTTCTCCTGTCTCTTCGGCAAGCTCTTCATAAACTTGCCGTTGATGTGTTGTTGCATGGTGGGTTCGGTCAAAGGAAAAGTGCGATGACATGGATCGCCATTTTGTTGCCCGTCTTTTGTCGCAATTTGGGAATTCATTGATGCTAATGGGCCATTTGCAACAGCATGAAATATTCTATACCTTTAATTATTTTCGAGTTGCTTTAAAAGATGAAATATAGTGCCGATAATTTATTGACGAATGTCATTCTTAAAAATTCTTAGTAATTTTAAAGAAATAAATTTTGAAAATGAACAATTGCGCCGATAAGTCGTGAAATGTCATGTTTAAGTTCTGGCAATTCAAATTAATTTCCATTTAAAATAATGATTCTACCTCAAGAATAAGGCAAAAAAAAAGAAGAGGCCATTTGTTTTCCGTTCATGACTGAATACTAGGGAAGTAGGACAAAATATATCCGTTCCCATTCAGGGGTGAAACTTAAGGCAAGCATAGTTAAACATTTCGTTCTTAGAAACACGCAGAGGCAATGGTGGATGATAACATCTTTTATAAATAATATCACCCTTCCGATCACGATCAAGTACAGTGTTATCTCCGGCCTGATTCAAATACTTTTAATCTATGGCATACCTCTCATGGTATGTAACTGAAACCGCAACAAAACCAAAACACCAAACCGTTCTGAAGCTTGGCTTTCTAGTCTTCGAATCTGACGGGTCGCGGGATCGAATCTCGCTGTGGGCATGGATGCTTGCGTTTGGTCCCAGGTATAATAATCATAATAATATGAAATTGCCTCATGAATACGTAAAGATATAAGCCATATGAACGTGCGCAAGTTGACTTAGATATTGACGCGCCCCAAAACCTAACGAATCAACCAACGAAAACACCAATAATATCAAAAATGATTAATATCCTTTGTAGCATTAAATGATACGACGCTTTATTTTAATGGTTTTCGTGAACAGGATGACCGTGTAATTATTACTTTATATCGTAAATTTTTCTTATCTAAACGGTTCAGAACTTTCTGACGTTCAAAAAAACTTTCCTATATCATCTAATTGGAGGCAGTTAATCAATTACACAGAGGTGTTGTAAACAAACACAACCAAGTAAAGAAAACAGCCTTATATATGTACTACTTTCAAAATCAATACATCTGAATCAATATTGTCAATCTATTTTCAATATAATTTTCGACCGACGCGTCGTTACAATCATTGAATTTGCAATGCTTTGAAATTTATTGATCCAGCGTTATTTCTATTTCCATGGTAATTAAATCTCCCAACTATCGAAACATTAGACTACTCAGCTTAAAGATTCCAGTTTCTTATCCTAATATTGTCCATAAAAATCTATATCCCCTTGGAGCCTTTTACCATATGATCTCCGTTATTTCACTATTAATATTCGTTCATTTAGATGCCATCTCAGCTCGGGCCAATTTGACTCAAAAGCGAAACACCTATTACGTATCTCTACAAATGACCTGAAAAAGAATTGTCTTTTTTTTAACTTATTTTCCTTCGATTTTGCCCAGCATTTTAATTTTCTTTGATTTCTGATTTGCTCGTATTCCTTTCTTTTTTATTTGTTATTCCACGTGGAATGTATAATTTTAAATAAATAAATTAACATATCTGGTCCTAAGATATTATATGAGAACCACTTTTTTATTACAGAATCAAATTCCTGCAATTTATTGGAGTTCGAACCAAGGATCCATTTGATACGTCATTTCAGGCTTATCGTCATGTAATGTGATACGGGAGACTTGGCTGCTTCAGCCATAAAATAAAAAAAAGCTTTAGAAAATCAGGATAAGCCGCATAGTATTTTGCAATACCCACAGTAATTATTTATACGTAAAATTGTGAAGGTTATAAACCCTTCCTTTCACACAAATGAAACTGAATTCATTTCTTCAAAGTTACCCGTTTCGCAACCAACTGAAGTAAAGAAAACACCCAATTATCTGATAAACTGTGAATACCAATAGCATTTAGGAAATCAAATCAATTTCGCTTTTCCACAAATACTTTAATTTAGCATGAATGTGCATATTTCAGCCACTATGCGGCCATCTTTCAGTATGACGAAATATTTTTAGTCAATAAGAACGAGTTGTTTATTGAGCTCTATACTTGTCTCTGTCTTCACTGAAGATAAAGGCTCCAGCTTCTTATCTAAATAGTGTCCATAAAAAAACTATATCCTCTTGGAGCCTTTTAACATGTAATCTCCGTTACATCACTATTAACATTCGTTCATTTAGATGCAATCTCAGCTAGGGCCGACTCAAAAGCAAAACACCTATTACGTATCTCTACAAATGACCTGAAAAAGATTTATCTTTTTTTAAACTTCGATTTTGCCCATCATTTTAATTTTCTTTGATATCTGATTTGCTCGTATTCCTTTCTTTTGTTATTTGTTATTCCATGTGGAATGTATAATTTTCAGTTTTTGTAATGAAAATATTGAAATTAAAATTCTTTCTTTTAAAACCCAAAACTATTGTCTAACTGTGTAACTAGCAAAACAATTTTCCAGGATTAATTAACAAGGATGCTTTGAAAACTGATGGTTGATCAACAGCATTAGCTTTAATGTTTCAATTTATGAGCATCTGCCGTGGAAAAGGTCCAGAAATCTTCTTTCTAAATAATCCCATTAAGTACATATCACCATATATAACAAAGAGAACGTTGTCTTTTGTAAATATTATCACTATTTTTGTATGAAACGTCATGTCTTGCGCGTGCCACCTTTTCCGGAACCCCTTAGTGCGAGATTTCCGCCGGCTCAACAACGAGATATGTGGTAACCGTTACCATGGAGACCCCAATTACACGCTCGTTAGCTCGCAACGAACATTCATCTCTCCATTCAAACCGCAATCAGCAGATTAGGAAGCACGAGGTGCCCAAAATGAAGCCACCCCCACCCCCAACCTTTCGTTCTCCCCCTCCCTTCCACCCCCGTTCTCCCTTCCTTGTCCCTTTCATATATTGCTACCCCCTCTTCAGGGAGAACAATGGCTCGGACAGGTTTCCTTTCTCCAGGACACATGGTCTCTCTTTCTCCCTTGGCCGTGATTGGGACTCCTTTCTCGGCAGTGTTTCTTTTTTCACCCGTCGATGCACCTTATGGGACTGCGGATGTCCCTATCACGTCATTATCAGCTTACTCGCTTTCATCAATAACAGAGTTGTTAGGAAGAGGAGGGCATGCCGCAAAATGGGAAGGAGGGCTCCTGATTTAATGCCGTTGCCATGCATTTGAATACTCAAAGTGCTGTCAGTTGTCGAAATAGGTGGATTCATTGGAGCAGGTGCTTGATGCTGAGATACAAAGTCCCATTGATTTGTTCCAGTGGATGGATACACTCATGACACATGTTGAAAATTCTCGTCGACCTCATCGATATGTTGCGTAATGGCATTAAATCAGTTTTCGAAGAGGATTCTAAAATGATTTTCTAATGCGCAGTTATAGTATAGTATTCTTTTAAACTATAAAGGTAATAATTCCAAACGATTTGATTGATGGAATAATTTAAGCTAGAAAAGTATCAGTTACAGACTGCGCACTAATGTAATCTAATGATTTGGCGATAAAGCTTAACTTCCAACGCTTTAAATTCATTCTTAAATTATTAATTTTACCAGCGCACCTTTAAATATTTTTGTTTGTATTTTATTAATTTTTAACAAATGATGATGCTATGCTATAAAAATCAAACCAACCACTAATCTATGGATTTGAATCTCATTTTTTTCTTAAATAATTACAATCAATGTACATTTGGTATGCCTACACTTAAAGCTCTGAAATGTACCTACAAATGATGAGAAATAATTTTATACCTTTCTGTTATTAGGAGCTTTAGCAAAAAGCTACTTATAAGAATGCGCCCTTGGTCTATACATTTATCCGTCCGGCCGCCGTTTGCACGATAACTTGAAAACTGGTTAACTTTTTCAAATTATGTTTTCAGAAATATGACTATCAAAGTTTTAGCTCGGCCGTATCAACTTTTCAGGATTTTTCGTGGACCCCTTCAAGTCGAATTTACGTGCTAAAACAGTAACTGTAAAGAATACCAAGATAAAGGCATGTCATAAAACAATCGATTTTCAAGAAGGAATATATTGTTACTTTCTCTTCATCTCATAGCATTATTGACATCGGCACGCGCACGTGAAATCGCTTTGTCGACGCACGTTTGCTCCTAAATTATATCGTTAAGTATTGATTTTATTTTGCCCGTCCGTCCCCTTCATAATTTCTACATTTTCTGAGGTAGAAGATTGAAATTCGGAATGTACCTTACTATGTGCATGTCCACCTTCACTATTTAGTTTGGTTTTGATTGGTGCACTGGGGTCGGAATTACGGGGATGGGATTCAGAGAGGACAAAATATCTATATACGTAAAGGAGTGAAATTCAGTATATGCAAGATCTACACTATGAAGTTTAGGCCCAATTGTTCCAGTGGGGGTCGGAATTGCGGGGGTGGCAGTCGCTTGGTCGTTAGAATTATGGGAACATATGGCATGTGATATGTGATTCTATCGGAAAAGATGAGAAAGGAAAGAAGATAGAGCTTTTTTACATTTTCTACACACTAAGTTCGAGAAAATCAATTTTTTGATTAAAAAACTTGGGGGGAGGTAAATAGTGCAGACAAAGGGGCAAAAATGGATGACCGCAGGATCTGCTAGTTGCCTTACCCTACTCGGGGAGAGTAATTTCTTGTTAATAAATATATAAATGTGTTTCTGCTTCACGGCTAAAGCTCCTCCTTGGAATGTTTACAAGAATTTATTTTTTCACCACATTATATATCTTCTATTTATATTTCAAGTAAACTGCAGATGGTATTATCTCAGAAAAGTATAGACTCTCTACAGTATAAAATAAGGGAAGAAGGGGGGGGGGTAACATAATTCCGAAGATTCAGATCATGATTGGTTGTGGCTGGCCGCGAGAAATGCAACTCAGATGTTATCATCTTCATTATTGGTCATGATAAATGACTGCCTACCCGCCGTTCGTAAACCCTCTCAAAGAGTGTTCAATAGGCCGGACAATGGGCTCTGCACATTATAGTAAAAAGAAAAGATAAAATTTTATGACAGTACTTCTACCACTGTATAATGCTGCGAACGATAAAGTTATTATGATATAAAAAATAAGGAACATCTGCTATTCGTTGACGTTGCAATATATGTACGTAGGTACAAATAGTGTATAATTTTTGTCAAATTTATAAAAATAAAATGTTTAAGAGATAAGCTAATATTCTTTTACAGGGATATAATTTTTATAGAGAATGATAATAGTTTGCAACAGAGCCGTAAACATGACTTAGGAAAGGAAGGGTTGTGATATCTTTATTGTCTATTTGTTATTCATTTGAAATCTACTAAAGGAGGATTTAAATCTTCAGAATTACTGCCCTTTATCTAAGAACCTTGAATATAGACAACAATCCAGTAGAAACCTATTTTTTTGCTGTAACCCTATCCAAATCCATGCTTTTTTCAACAATACAAGGTCCGCTATCCGGACTCATATTTCTCGAAGATGGGATTGATTCTCTGAATCATGGCATAGATTATAAATAAATTTATATAAAAAATTGAGAGGCGCGTCTTTATATTTGGTATAAATTATGTAAATACTAGAAATTAGGACAGGAAGGTTCTCAAAAAGTTTTTGAAATGATTACATTTATTGGTCATAAAGAAGATAACTAGTGATTAACCATTTGTTTTATATCGATCCACAGACACAGTATAAAATATTCTATGTAATTACTAGTTCATTGAAGACGATAAAACATTGATAACTTTTGCAACATTTTAAAATTTGTATGAAACAGTGGTTGAGAGGGTATTATTCCTAAAGTCAAACGCTTCAAATGTGGGATATTTATTCTGTTTTTTTTTTTAATTGACAGATATTTTTAATAAAATAGAGAACTTTTATTTTGATGAAAAATAGGAAAGAAAATTCCACAGCCTGGGTTCGAACCAGGAACCTTGGCGTATCTGCACGGTGAACAGAAGGTTTCTGGTTCGAACCCAGGCTGTGGAAATTCCTTTCCTATTTTTCATCAATTGTTTAAACATATGAGGTTTGGCGTGAGAAAATTCCTCTTAGATCATTCTTTACTTAGTTTCAGACTTTTATTTTTCTGTTATTCTCTGCAGGAGATCAAAGACTCCAAAGTAAGTACAAGAACAAAAGCTATTAAGTCTTCTAAACATAAGAGAGATAGATAGGACAAGTACGGTAGAAGATAGAAAACCAATTTATCGAAATAATAAAATTAGGAGAAATTATATGACCAAATGTGAACCATATAGGCAAATGTAGATGTTTACAAAAAAAAGGGGATGGGAAGAGATGGCCACTTTCTTAGTCTGCCGATTGTATCCGAGTAGTTTTGGAGCATATAGAAAAATTTTTATGATACATTTAATGATGAATGAACGTTTAAAAATTGTCTAATAATAAATGATTAAACATTTTAGCCTTAATGATGCCACATTAACCTACCATTATACGTCAACCATAGCCATGGCTGCAGTGTCGAAATACTGAAGGAAATAAAATCATCATTGTTCCTTTACGATAACTTAAATTTTTTATCAATAATGTTTCATAATATGAATAAAGAAACACTTCTTAGAATTCGAATCATTTTATAATAAAAACATACAGGTTATTTATAATAGTTTATACATGTGAAATTTAAACTAACAAAACGGAAGAGAAACAAATATATGTGCTTGATTTATCATAATAAAATGGAAGAGATTCGTGAAAGAATTTTACCATTTAGAATCTTCATTGTTTAACAGAATTCTTACTTATACATAATATTTGCATAAAAAATATCAGCATTTTTTTTTTTTTTTTTTTGCTGTCAAATAAATGGTTTTCGAAGTTTTAAAGAAAGCCCGCCACAATGTCGCCTTTGATATTTTTTGGGGGCGTTTTTTGAAGCTGCTTCTCTGCAATGCTGTAGGCATGTCCAAGCTCTTCCTTTTTTGGTCCAGTTTCTTGTATTTATTCATGAAGAAAACGAAAATGATGCATTTCAACAATGAGAAATAATGTAATTTTTTATATAATATTATATTTCTTTTTATTATATTTTAGAATTTAAATTAACCGTGCTAATTTCATTTCATTAGCTCAACTATTGAATATTTAGCAGGAAAACGTTTTTAATATTTGAATATTATAAATTCTTATTGAGAAATATGAAGTAAAATGTGGATAACATCAATGTTTCAAAGGATGATAAAGATTCAAAATACTACTTCGAAAAGCTAGTTGTCAATTGTAACAATTCCTGTTCTAGCAGATGCGAGCAGAATTTACTAATAACATCCGCCGAACTTTAATATTTATTTTCTTTATTTCGGCTATATTACTTTTCCGAATATGTGAGTGGTCACGAATAAAAGAGACTTAAAGGGATTGGAAACTGATTTGCTTTTTTGGTGATTTACAATCGTTAGACTTTCAATTTTATTTTAGTTTTATATGTTTAAACTTGTTTATTAGGATATTTAACTACTTATAAGAATGTATGCTTGATCTGTCTGTCCGTCTGCAAGATAATTGAAAATAAAACATTATTATAGTGAACAATTTTTTATATTAATTATTTTTCTCACGCACCTCTGTTTCAATAGACCCTTACATAGCAGACACGTTGAATTAACTTTTTGTTTTCGTGAACGTATGATGTGCCCTAATTGTTTAGATCGCCCACAGGTTGCTCCCTCTTTTAAGCTTGCGTCACTGGCAGAGCTGCATACCATGTTCGTACAAGTCTACAAACTTTAAACGCGTTTTTCTCGGATTCTATTATTTTCCTTTCAGTTCCTTTTTTGCGTGACCACTCGCATATATTTTCATAAAATCCTAAGAGAGGAACTGGGATAAGAGAGTAGAATGTTACCCAAATAAATTTTATTACACATGTCAAAAGAAGACAACATCTTCAGTATTATACTCAATGTCCTCATATCAGAGAATGTGTTTTTTAAAAACCATTTTCCCCGTTTAATTTGACTTCTTTTATCTTAGTTCTATCGGTCATCATGTGGGCTCATGTCTTCATGATATCGAAGCGCTGAATAATTGAGACATCCACAGAATAGAGTTGCGTGACGTCACCGTAGAGGTAACACCCATGTCATCGGATCCTTCTTCCAGCTGCGAATGCACAGCGGGGGCCATTACTCTCATTTACACCCTCTTCCCGCCTCTTATCCTGCCCTTCTTCTCCATCCCTCTGTTTCTCTTTTAATTTCAGTCCCCGATGGCAACGTAACCCATTTGCGTTCCGTAGGTGACGCACGCATCCCGTGCAACAATGACGACGACGTCGCTCTCCAAACAATTCGGCGGTTTCACCGGGCGCCTTTACCAATGCGGGTTCTTATAAGAGAGAGAAAGAGAAAAGGACGCGACAGAAACAACGGGACGAGGGCTTCTTGGTTTGGTTCCATGTGTCACCTTCAGTGAATCCGGTTCTCACGGTCGGACGGAGCCTCGGGGAAGAGGACGGGCCCACCCACCAGACGCGCGCCGCTCTCCCTTCGAATATGATACGGAACCATATTGAATAATTGGGCATCGTTAAAGTTTACGGTTTCTCTTCCTCAAGAAAGGAAAGTAATAATTTTTATGACGAAATTTTAGTTAATACAGCTTTTTTACGAGGGAAAACAAAAGCAAAATTTATAATCTAATAAAACCTCGGAGGAAGTTCCTAACTTTCCTGTCCTAATTCTATAAGCGACTTAAAAACTTCTTTATTTAAACAGAATCACAAGCGAGGATTTCAGTGATTTACAGTGATTTATGGAAAAGGTTCGTGCTTTATTTATTAAAATACTATACGAAATAATGGTAATGCGGTATTAAATTTCGTAATTAAAGTTATTAGTCTAGTAATTAGACAATTGTAAAGTGTGCATTTAAGAAAAGGCAGGTGAGTGGGCAATCATTGTCTCACAGGGATTTAAAACCAGCAATTAAACCACGTCGCAACGTTTATTTAATATACTCGGCGAGCTTTAACAAAAAAATATTCTTGCGATTGTTCTTGCATTAGCATAGTCCACATGCGTGACACTCGTTTCCAAAAGGGATTTCTACATAATGATTAAAAAAAATAAATAATTTTATTGTCTTAATGTCAACATTTAATTCTAGCATCCGGCGGTAGTTTCCGCGTTTATGTGAATTTCTTCAATTGCTTATAGTGAGAGTTTATAATACGAGCAAACTCTTCTTTTTTTAAACTTTTTTTTTGTTGTTTAAATTTAGCGTTTTAAGTTGCACCTTTCTGATAGTCTCTCCTGCTGCTGCCGTTTATAACCAACCGCTGAGTAAATCCTATAGGCACGCCTTTATAAAATTAACGTAGGCTTTATATTCTATAACTCACTGTTAAAGGTCATTAAAAAAATTTTATATCAGACTTTTTAACTTTCCAAAGTTTCAGCAAAATTTCAGAATAACATTTTTAAGATGAAAAATTAAAGGAAAATTCTGCGAACTGGACTCGAACGAGTGCTACTCGTATATAGCTCCTCGCCTCTACCAATTGACTAATCGCAAACATCATGGCTTAGCTCGTGGTCCGTCATTCGAGTCCAGGTCGCAGAATTTTTCCATTCATTTTACCTTATGTCGGGACTTATTCTTTATTATCAACACTTTATTTATATTATAAAGGATGGCCCATAACTTCCTAGGTGATTTTAAAAAGCAATAACTTAAAAAAAAAAAATTCTTTCCATTTTAAGCCTCACACATATTGGCTCTTTCTAACATGTTTTCCATGACTTATGTTAAAATGTTATGCTGTAGTCTGTCTTCTGTTCGAATTTAATGACGAAAGCGTGCAATTAAATTGCATATAGTCATTTCCGCAATTCAATGTTTTGCATTAAATAATAATAATAATTGACCGTCAATTTTCAAAATAAAGTTCCATTCATTTAACTTTTTGTTCAACAGTAATCTCGCCATAGCAAATCTTTCAAGTTTCTACTTTATAAATATGAAAAGAAATGGAAATTAACTGCGATAAGAGTTATATGTAACTGTTATAAATTTTTCCTCTTATTTTAATAAAATTATGTAAATTAAAATTTATAAAATTAATAAAGAAATAAAGTTATTAAAATATTTTCCTCATTCTGAAGTTGTCTTTTTTATATTGATAAATATTCTTGTTGATATTTGGAGCCTTCAGTCCTTGATGGAAGTCTTCCCGGTATTGAGATGAACTCCTATTGGGTGTTGAAATTAAAGTTCTGTTGCTTTCATTAATGTTAGTTTCTTATGAAGTTTTTTTCAGTCTACCAAATTGTCAGTAGTTGTTTACTACAGTCTATCAAAAAACGTCACTTGGTTTTGGGTGATATTAGTGTTGCTGTGGAATTAATTAATTAAATTAAATAAATAAGAAAATAAACGTTTTTCAAATCCTCTTATTCTGGGTTAATCATCAGATTGAGATGTCATTTTTAGAATTACTTTTAAATTATAATGTAATTTTTATATTGTACTATACTCTATCCAACGAAAGTTGGAGTGGGGGTGTCCAGTTAAACTTCCTATTTCAATTGTTAGACATTGTTGTCAAAGTAGAATCAACAATGTCTAACAATTGAAATAGGAATTTTAACTGGACACGCCCACTCCAACTTTCGTTGGACAGAGTATAACTGATGGTGTTACCGGGTGTTACCGGGCCTCTTTGCTTAATGGAATTTTTCAATATCTGAATGTGAATATACAGTAAAAATGAACACAAGAAAAAGGTTTAGTAAAAATTCACATTGCAAACCCGAAAAGAATGCTCCCAATGGCTGGCCCTCTCCAACAATTATTTGTGATCTATACAAACATTATAAGTTCTTAACGGAAGTCACTATATTACAGAATCCATGTGAAAAATAAATTTTTCCAGTTGGCTCACAAGGGGACCTTACGGTGTGGTACCAACCGATTTGCACGATTTTATTATACGAGGGGAGTTCAATAAGTAATGCAACACATTTTTTTCTGAAAAAGGGGGTTGTTTTATTCAGCATTCAAATACACCATGTTATTCCCCAATTTTTTAGCTACACAACACTATTTTTCAACGTAATCTCCATTCAATGCTACGGCTTTACGCCACCTTGAAGTGAGGGCCTGTACACCTGCACGGTACCATTCCACTGGTTGATGTCGGAGCTAACGTCGTGCTGCATCAATAACTGCTTCATCATCCGCGTAGTGCGTCCCACGGATTGCGTTCTCCATTGGGCCAAACAGATGAAAATGAGAGTGTTCGCATGTTCCGACATTGCTGGAGTCAGAGCTGTGCACGGCCGGCCAGCTCGCGGGAGATCAGACAGTTTTGCTTGACCTTGCGGCGATGATGACACACGCTTTGCCCAACGACTCACCGTGCTTTTGTCCACTGCCAGATCACCGTAGACATTCTGCAAGCGCCTATGAATATCTGAGATGCCCTGGTTTTCCGCCAAAAGAAACTCAATCACTGCCCGTTGTTTGGAACGCACCTCCATTGTAGACGCCACTTTAACAGCTCACTATAGCGCTGTCACCTATCGGACGTCAATGAAACTATACCAGACGAAGCGGAAATGTTTGAAAATGTTCCACAAGAAATGTCCAGTTTTTTCAACCAAAATTGGCCAAGAAAAAAAATGTGTTGCATTACTTATTGAACTCCCCTCGTAGTAATAGGTCTTAATATAAGATACAACATTGTAATAGGAGATGACCCATTACTCCAGCGTTTCGTGAATATTTGCATTCCAAGTATTTAGAGTTCATTATAAGGTATTGAAATTAATCATTTCGTCGAAGACATGGGTTCGAACCTTGACTCCGGATGACAATTTTTTTCTACATATAATAAAATGCAAGTATATTACACAACATAAATTTACATAACACGAATTAATATATTTAATTTTTTTTATATTTACGCTATCTATATTTTACATTTATCTATCTCCAGAGGGAGAATGGTTATCCATGTTATACCAAAAACAAATTTAATTTAAAATCGAATAAAATTTTTGATGAAAGAATACACATATGCTTTAAAAATGTTCACGTCCAAAAACTGGAGTCTGTGCCTGGTTCTTCGCAACAACCGGAGTGTGAAATTAATTCACTTCATAGTGAAAAATCAAAATTGCTCTTAAAATATCCAATTCTACATTTTGTGCAATTGCTTCTCGAAAATGATCTCGTGGCAGAAGAATCATCTGCGACAATTTCCTCCGAGGCAATGCAAATAGGCGAGGAGATATTTGAATACATCGTTGAAATGTTGATAAGATGTTTGTGGAAACTCAAGAATTAATTTTACAAGTACTTGACGAAGAAGGTCCTCAGTTTCACGAGACAGAAGAGGAGCGAGGCAAACGAAGCGAATCTTAATGTTCATCTAACAACTCTGAGAAAAAGAAGCCAAAATTGACAAAATATATTCCTCTGTGTTTGGTCCTAAAATAAATGTAACTGTCGACGACTATTGTTATAACAATGTGGTAGTGATATGTTCGAAGTCTGGAAAACGAACCATCTCTCTGTGCACGCAATTTTTAACAAAACTGTTAACGCCGTACTTGAAACAGTAAATTTTTTTCCTATTAATAGATTTGTGGGGCAGTCCGACAAATCCTGCAATGTATGATGAAATATTTTGGACGATGATGGTGTAGGAACATGTATTACTAAAGATATTCCTCCGAAATCTACTTTATGTCAATTTTAAGTCAACCATGCGACGTATATTTTTACAGGCTTGCAGAACTCTTCCTTTTATTTATTAGAGCAACAGCGTGAAATAGCATCTCGTGAAAATTTCATTAAAATACAATCTAAACTTATCAATTGTCTGCTCCGATTTTTGAAAATATGTGGCGATATGTAAGGTTTGCGTCAAAACTAACAGATGAGAGAGAGAGACATTTATGAATGTTAATGAGATATGTTTTCAAATTCACATTTAAAAAGTACCATGTAATTGTAAAAACGCAGCTTTTTTACGATGCGCAAGATGTCGCGAGAATTCTTCTCTTGTTTGTTTTTACGATAAATATCATCCTGCTATATGTGCACTTCCATCTACTTCATAATAAAAAAATATTACATTTATTTTTATGTATGATAATTACTTATGCACATATATCGTCAATTGTTTCCAATAAATAAATAAATATATGTTGCGTAATATAATTGCACTTTATTATAGGAAAAAACTTATCATCCGGCGTCGACGTTCGAACTCACGTTCTCGCAACTACGTGTGTGGGACCTTTCAGGCACGCCACGCACTCTTCGACGAAATAGTTAATTTCAATAGCTTATAATGAGCTCGAAATATTTGGAATGCAAATATTTGCAAAACGCTGGAATAGTGGGTCCTCTCCTTTCACCCTGTTGCATCTTATTTTAAGATCTAGTACTTTTCTAAAAATCGTGCAAATCAGTTGGTACCACCTCGTAAGGTCTCCTTGTCAGTAGGAAAAAAGCATTTTCACCAATTTGAAGAACTTTTCAGCAATAGCTGGAGTAGTTGCATTTGTTTTTTAACGTGTATTCTCAGATTTTAATTTAGAAAAATAATAAGCATTTTCAATTATTTCAGTTGGACATTTATTTATTTATTTATTTATTTATTTATTTATTTATGTATTACCCTTCTTAAAATTTGAAACCTTAAGGTAAGCACATAGCCGACGAAAAAGACAGGCCTTTGGCCAACGCCTCCTAAAGATAAGGCCTGAGCGCGAAAACGTCAGACATTGTTACATCATCATCCGAAGATACGTTTAATTGCATTTCAGGGCTTATTATTGGTAGTAATGCGATTAAACGTATCTTCGGATGATGATGTAACAATGTATGACGTTTTCGCGCTCAGGCCTTAACTTTAGGAGGCGTTGCCTTGGCACTTAAAAGTCACCTGACCATCTTAGCTCAAGCAACAATGTAACCTTCATTGTTTCCATCTTGTATTTTAACAATTAGTATTTTGTTGTTTGTTGGAAACAATGAAGTTGTTGCTTGGACTAAGATGTTCAGGTGACTTTTCAGAGTCGGGGCCTGTCTTTTTTGTTGTCTTTTTTGAGGCAAGCATTAAGTTCATCAGTCATTGTTGACGCAAAATACAAACACGACCGGTCGATTTTTGATACAAACCATGGTCTGTAGAAGTTAAGGGTCATTGTTTTGAGAAGCTAGAGAATTCAGATCACCCTAGGTGCTGCAATAGATTGCACTTGGGCGGGGCCACCGAGATAACAAGGCCTGTTTACTGAAACGTCATTTATTGTTGCATCAGTGGTCCATCGTTAATCGTATTTTACCAATAATAAGCCCTAAATTTGACTTTCTTATGTGTAGACATGAATGGCCTTAGAACATTTTTTGCGCCATACTTTTATCTAAATAATATGGAGTTAAGAAATGAAATGAGAACCATCTAAAGCTCGTTGTGTTAAAGAGAATTATTATTAGTTAACATGTGACTTGCAAATGCATTTCTTTATTTGAGGCAATCTATATAATTTCAACATTCAATACGAAATTTTGAATTTGTGCGTAAGTGACTGCATATATACGAATAGATTGCACTGATAAAGCCAAAGATAAATTGAAAGGCATTTCTTTTTTTTTTTTTTTTTTTTCCCTGCACTTCATATTCTGTTTCCCCCTTTCCCCTTCTGTTATTGGTGTTGTGGCTGAGAATGAACCCGCGGAGGCAAGGGTTTCCGGAGCTCTCTCCCATTCATAAGAATTCTTGGCTTTGTATGTTACACAGTGAATGAGTGAGTGAGTGAGATTGTGGATCTCGCCTATCTATCACTCAGGGGCATCAGTCTTTGGATACAATTGAAGTCGGTCAAAGGTCGGCTCTCAACCTGTCACTGAAGATGTTATCGCAAACAGCGTCGTCTCCCTCAAATGGCGTCTCTTTTCCCTTCTCCCGAAGGACATTCGCCTCCTCACATACACCTTTCTCGGTGACAGGTGTGTTTGAACACTTACGTACACGAGAAGAACGTGTGAAAGATACGATTATGGCTACCTTATTATTAGGTACCTTATTATTCGAGGGAGAAAAAGAAATAACTTGAAATATCAGGATATTGCATAATTTTTTTTTAATTCCACACTTAAAACGGTCGGAATTTAATTGTGTCATATTCGACAAATGGAATAGCAAGGAACTATGTGTTTGCTTAAAAAATTACTTAATGATCTTTTAATGACAAATGTACCTTTTTCATATTATTCCTGTACACTTTGCAAAATTTACAAAAATTTTACTCTTACAGTTGTAATAATAACATTTTCTTTCCTTAAAAGAAACACAACAAAGAGCTATTATGTGGTCTTCATTTCATAATACTTCGTAGAGTATTATGAAAAAAAGTCGTATGAAAATGGATCCGAAAAATCGCTGTTAATACACCGCTGTTGCAATGTAAAAATAATATAGAGATTTGTTTTATATCTTTAAATACAGATTATTATTATTATTCATTAATTAACTTCTAGAAATAATATGATAATAGATGAAATAAGGATAAAACGAAAAATTGAATAAATTAATTTAAATAAAAGTTACCAAGTTGTTGTTTTTCTTTCATAGTCTGGACATATGACACCAAAACGTATGACCACCAAACAGATGACACTGAAGAATCTTATGATAATGATATGAGGCCACAAAGAACTGGATGGTGTTTTCTTGTTGGCAATTTTCTTCTTCTTCCTTTGAAAACGATCATAGTTGTGAATTGAACGCATTTTGTTGGCGAAAGGTCTTATAGGGATGAAGAATGGTCTATCCTTACACCAACTTTTGAAAATTGATTTTTTTTAAAATTTGTAATTTAAAATAATTAAATGTTTTCGAGCCCTATGAATTCATCATCAGATTTGATTTAGAATTGATGGAATTATTATTGGGTTGTTGCTGAATCAGTTGCAAATGTATTGTTGAATTTTATATTGTCGAAATTATTTAAACTGTTGAGTAGATTTGAATAACTGTAGTTTGAGAACTACCAGGTCTGAACCAACAACTCCTAAAAAGAAAGCCTGTGCACTGAAATGTCACGCACTGAATCATCTTATTCGGACTAAGATGATCAGGTGACTTTCCGCGCCAGGGCCTGTCTATCTCGTGGGCTACGCAGTGGACCAAAGCCAACTAGAAAGACAAGCCGGGGCACGGCCGTCTATATCTATCAGGCCTGACAACTGAGGATTGATGACGTCATGCTAGAGGTCGGTTGCCATGGGAACCCCCTTCTCAACGGAAATACTTTAACATTGAAATACTTTAATTGATGACAAATTATGTTTGATCAAATTAAACGAATATGAAAAAAATATTATCTCCTCCGTCAAAATGACAGGCAGACGACCTCATGCCTCACCGACCTCTAGCATGACGTCAGTTGTCAGGCCTGGAGATATAGTACGGCCGTGCCGGGGCACTGAAAAGTCACATGACCAAAGTAGAGCGACCAACAATCCAATCTTCGTGACTGGAAAATTAGATTGTTGCTCAGACTACTATGGTCAAGTGACTTTTGTGCACCGGGACTGTCTTTTTTGTCGGCTATTAAACACCATAAGGTGTCTTCAGTGTCATCTTTTAACCATCATTTTCGCCATGTTCGTTAAGAGATAGGAAATATATGCCTTTTATAACTTTTACTTACTTTTTACTCCTCTATCGGAATCTGAAGTCAAAATCAAAAATTCGACAAAAATTGGCAACAGAGCGAATGACTTTGCGAATACAGTAACGAAGCTTTTATTAATATGCAGTTCCGGCAATGCAGTACCATTAGTTTTATTTTTCTTTTTTAAGATGATAATGAAATTTTTTAGATGGGATGTGTTTTTCTTTGTTACAATGAACTGCAAAATGGTTATTTGAATAATCTAGTCTTATGGCACATTCATCCTCATTAATTTTGGTGGCTAAAGATCTTTTTGTTTGACCTGCAGAAACTTTATTACAATTTTGACGTGGAGTTTCATATACCACATCATTATTTTGCATTATTATAAAATTTTTGATTATTGCTTTAATTTTTTATAAAGTTTTTCTAATTTTCTTTAGAATCCTTATCCTTATCACCAATTTTAATTGTAGTTTTTAAAATATTATTTTTTATTTTTTAATTTTTTGAATGATATGTATTGATTTTCGTGTTCTATAATTTTTATGATTTTAGGAAAAATTCTTTTGTTTATTATTTGTGATAAAATTTTCAGATTTTATCATCAGTATATTTACACATTTAACAGTCATCCAGTGTGGGCTTTTTTAAGTCCAAATGAGTGATCGAATCTACTATGGAATAAAATGTTTCCCATCATTAGAAATATTTATTAAGATTATATTTGTTGTCAATTTTTGGATTGAATAAGCCGATAAGTATAAAATTTACTTTCTTAAATGAGTATAATGAAAAGAACCAAAACATGAAGTAAATCAGAGTTCGGTTCTTTCTCTCCGCTAATGATTCCAAGCGATTGCTCCTTTTTTAGCTCGAACAAGGCATAAAGGAGAGAACAGGAGCTCCTGAAAAGGAGGATTCGTTGTCCACGATACAGAGAAATTTATGTCGTGGTTTCAGAGAAAGTTTTTATCGTTTCCTCAATAGTCGATGTGACTTGAAGTCATCGCTGACAACGGTAGTCCTGGGGATTCAAACATCTTTTCTCAAGGAGTTTATTTGAGAACCCATTTCTCTTTGTAGTTGATTCCTATCACTCACATGGAACAAAAAGGTAAGGAGGGGTAAGGATGGGGTTGGGTGGATGGGTGGGGGGAGTGAATGAGGAAAGGGGGGGGGGGGGAGTAGAAGTGAAGGGCTCTCTGGCGCTGTCTCTGGGAGCATCGCTGAAAAGGAAGCAGTTCGAGGGCTTGTTAGCGGAGGACACTCCCCCTTTCTCCACTTCCCTTCCTTTCCCTCCCTCGCTCCTTTTCTCTCTCGCTCTCTCTCTCTCTATCGCTGCCTATGTCTGTCTGTCTGTCTGTCTGTCGTTCGTTCTCCTGCGTTCTCTCCCTTCTCGTCTCCCATGCGCCCATGCGAACAGCCGGGTTCTCTTCACCTTCCCCCCTCAACCACTAATGAGACCCCTGCAACGGTGGCATTCGTTCCCTCTCTCGCTCCATCTCGTCTTTTGCCCTATTTTTCAGGCGTAGGCGCTCTTGCCTACTCCTCCTCCTCCTCTTCTCATTCCGCCTCCGCACGCGACCCCGTTGGTTAGATGACGTGCACGTGGGAGCCAGTGCGCGTGACCAATTGTTCAAGGGCTGGAGATTGCACGCGCGCCTCCGATGACTCTTTGTGATTTGGGTTCTTTTCTCGTCTGAGATGAGAAGGACGGGTGGGAGGCGAAAAAGACAGCGGGGGTTTGAAAAAATCTTCGAATCTCATGGGCTCCCCATTACCATCACCAACTATTGTGATTTTTCCAATGAAATTAACATTTTTAAAAATTAATAGTTCCGGTGAGAGCAAACAGCATTCTGGTTCAACACAACTGCCCATGCAACTCTCATGAGTTCTCGCTCCAATGAACTCTTATTTTTCCGAATTTGATGATCCTTAAAATTATTGTTAACGAATTTGCTTTCTCCTTCTAATATGCTTGAAACCACATAAAGTAGAGACGGAAAGAAATATGGTAGCTGCATCCAGTGTACCACTTAAAGGCCTTCAGTACTTGCGATCCTTTTCTAAAGGCTTTTTCTAAAGATAGATTATGAAAAGTCATTATAAATATGAGTGAGATAAATAGATAATCACATAGAGGATGATGTTATCCATTTACTAGAAGGTAGGGGAAAGTCGTCCAAAATGGGAATGCTAATATACATACTTTGGCCCACCAAAAAGAAACTCGTTCACTGCAAACGTTTACTTTCTGAGTAGGCTCTAGTCCATTAGAAAAGAAGATTATTTGCGTAAGAATACCTTACAGGAAGCATGAAAAGCATTTTCCTATGAAATATGAGATTTCTCAATTTTTGAACAAACTTTCGAGGTCTAATACACAATTTTATTACAAATAATTACTTGAAAGAGGAAAGAGTCAAATTATCCATTAAAATATAAAAAAGATAAAACGTGAATTTATTAATAGGAGAGACATGAACAAACCGCTTTTCCACAAAGGTTTAGTTTACATGAATGTACGAGGGCATATTGAAAAGTAATGCCTCCATGGCTGTAATTTTTTTATTTTTTAACCGATTTTCAAAATTTTTTTTGTATCTGCTACTTACATTTGTCCTCTATGTAATGCACTATTCACTTTTCGACATAGTCCCCATCCCTTTCCACGCATTGCGCCAACGCGTGATTAGTCGGGTGAACCCGTCGGAGAGGAATTCCGGGGTTGTTGTCGGCACCAGGACCGAACGGCAGGTTTCACCTCGTCGTCAGAACGTAACTCATGCCCCTTAAGGTGCTCTTTCCTCTTTGGGAAGTGGTGAAAGTCGCAAGGTGCAAAGTCTTTCATTTTTGAACTGCAGTTTTTCATCTTTCTGCAACCCCCTCCGATGTGTGGCGATCGTATGCGGACGGGCGTTATCGTGCTGCAGAAGAGGATCCAAAGCTGCCATTCAATCCTCGTGTCGACGACAACCTCGGAATTCCTCTCCGACGGGTTCACCCGACTAGTCACGCGTTGGCGCAATGCGTGGAAAGGGATGGGGACTATGTCGAAAAGTGAATAGTGCATTACATAGAGGACAAATGCAAGTATCAGATACAAAAAGAATTTTGAAAATCGGTTAAAAAATAAAAAAGTTACAGCCATGGAGGCATTACTTTTCAATATGCCCTAGTACATTTCCGCCGCTACGCAGTCATCTTTCAGCATGGCTAATGATAATACAAGAAAAACAGCTATTTATATAGAACAATATCACTATTTGAAAACACTGAGGAAGCTCGTTCAATCAGACAGATCCGCGTTGAGAAGTTCATCGGTCGGTCTTCTGGCAATCTCTAGTATCTCTGGCATGATTCCATGAAATTTAAATACCTATAGTCACTTTGGTGGTGTAAAATCTTGTTGTTGCTAGGAATTGCAGCATGGCAGTTTTGATTATGTGCTGCGCAAATCCTGAACATTCTGGTTTGTGATTTTTGACGCATTAAAACAGTGGCAGGTTTAATGGTAAGCAGAATAAGCGGCCGCGTGGGGACCTGGGATACCTTAGGGCCCCGAATGTTATAAAAAATAGAAAAAATTATCGTTAAACAGGTAATTAATAAAGTAATTGTAAGTAAGTTAATTTATTTTATGGAAGAAAGCTTTAATTATTAAAATAGCAGTAATTAAATTAGGGGCATCCGCCTAGCTCAGCAGTAATTAAATCAGTCGCTACATTGGAAGTGCTCTTTTATCCGCATAGAGATTCTGCGAAGCGATTGACCGACGTAAATGCAAGGGCACGAATCACATTTCAGTTCATAAATCCTCGAACTGGATTCATGCAGGATTTTGTCTTTGTAAGAGCCTAGCAGTCTTCTAAGGGTGTGGCTCTCCTATAGGTAATTTTGACACCAAATCTTTTGGTGATTTTGTCCAGGCCTCTGACCAAGAGTCTATTATACGGTAGAACAAGATATCCAAATTGTTTTTTTTTGGGGGGAACCAAAGTTGTGGCATTTTGTATCTTTTCTCGTCTTTTCTCTTTCTTGATCATGGAGTCAATGATGTGAATCCATTTTCTTCGGCAAACTGGCGTATCTTCTTAGTCTCATCTTCTTTTACTTTCTTATACAAAGTATAAGGAAGTATTGTAATCACGAAAAATTTCGACCTCCAGATTTTCACTGATCTTCACGTTTTAGGGTCCCTAGATTACGAAAAAGTGATTTCTGGGAAATGTCTGTGTGTCTGTTTTTGTGTGTGTATGTGTGTGTGTGTGCCTGTGTGCTTGTGTGTCCACGATAGCGTCCAAACGGCTAAAGCTATCGAGACCAAACTTTAAACTTAAGATTATAATCTTCCTCGGGAGATCTGATTAGTTTTCCAGTGGAATCGGTGAACCGGAAGAATCAGTTTACTTCAGCGCCAAAATATAAATTTTGAAATATCTGGTTAAACATTGCGTTTATGAAAATTTTGTATGGACTAAAAAGTGTTCCAAATTCAATTATAAACAACTTTCGTTAAGAAAATTTTTCAAAATTCCAACCGGAAGTACCAGTTTTACTCTTAACATACAATCCAGTTTTTTGCTAATATAGGCGAAATAAGATGGTATAGGCAAATTTGGAATCTATACCAAAGTGTTTAGAAGCTACTTTGAAGTAACTTTTATTCACAAATTTTTTAAAAATTTCTATCGGAAGTAGATTTTTTAGACAGTTGTTTAATTTTTTTCTGCATTTGGACCAGGTCATTTATGTATAAGAAAGTCGGGTGGTGACCACGCCTCATTTTTTGTTGTTGGCTTTTAGGTAGGAAATGAAGGTGTAACAATGATTAGAAGATCTGTTAATGTAAGAAGGTACGAACGTAGGTTTCCTGTAAACCTCAAAAGCAAGGCTGTTTTCCTTCCTACTTATCAGCAAATCCAGGAAGGGGAGTTTTATTTGTCAGACTCTAGTTACATCGTAAAGTTTATGGATTAAGAGACATTATTTAATTTAGTTAAAAATTCGTCAAGGTAATGGTTCTTAAGATCATATAGGGCGTAAACGTCATCTATGTACATGTACCAAATAGCGGGGAAATACCGAAAAGACTTACAGGCATTGTTTTCAAAATCATGGAGATAAAGTTCAGCTATGAAGCTGTCTTGACGTCACTAGCTTCACAGTACAGAATTCTAGAATATCAAGCGCCTCTTTTATCGGAACGCTAGGGAACAAGGAGCTAATATCAAAGGAAACCAGTACATTGTCACTAGGAATGTCGCAATTACGGAGATTGTCGAGGCCAACGAGAGACAGGCCAGGGCACTCAAAAGTCACATTATCATCGGGGTCCGGGCAACAATCCATCCTTCATTGTTTCCAACAAACGAAAAATTACTGATTGTTAAAATCCAAGATGGAGACAATGAAGGATGAATTGTTGGCCGGACCCCGATGATCATGTGACTTTTGAGTGCCCTGGCCTGTCTCTCGTTGGCCTCGGGAGATTGTTGACTAAGGTTAAAGATTTCTTATTCTTGACCGAGAAATCTCGTTCCGGGAGGGTTAAAGTACGAAATTTCTCAGAGAGAAACTTGGCAACCGAGCTGGTAGGAGAGTTTATTTTATTAATGATTGGTCTGAAAAAGTTTCCGGGCTTGTGGACTTTAGGTAAGCTATATAGACGGGGAAAATGGGAGTTGATAGGGGTGCAACCTTTAAAATTTTTGAACAAGTACTTACAGGATGAATTACAACCATTAGTTTTCCTGACTAATTAAAGGATGGGCCACTATATAAGGACCTTCATCTAATAACTTGTTTACACAATTTAGATAATCATTTTTGTCAGCTTTGAGGAAGACACAATCAGTTTTACTAAGTTTCTTAACAGTTTTCATTATCTTCATGTGTTTTCTGTTGACCAAATTGTTGTCAACCTTTAGGTTATTGGCTAATTCTACCCCCATTAAACCTGGACAAGATCACCAAAAGATTCGGTGTTAAAATTACCTACAGGGCTACACACCCTTAGAAGACTGCTAGGCTCTTACAAAGACAAAATCCTGCATGAATCCAACTCGGGGATTTTTGAACTGAAATGTGGTTCGTGCCCTTGCATTTACATCGGCCAATCGCGCCGCAGAATCTCTACGTGAATACAAGAGCACTTTCAATGCGTCAAAACCAGAATGTACAGAATTTGCGCAGCACATAATCAAGACTGGCCATGCTCCAATTCCTAGCAAATACAAGATTTTACACTACGTCAGTGATTATAAGTATTTATATTTTCTGGAAACACTAGAGATTGCCAGAAGACCGACCGAAGAACCTCAACGCGGATCGAGGCCCCATGGATCTCTCTGTTTGGACGAGCTCCATCAGTTTTATCAAATAGTGATATTCATTTGTATTTTTCCTATTGGTTGTTCCTTATGTATTATTAATTGTTGTTCATTTTGTATTAATTCCTATTGGTCGTTGTTCTATATAAATATTGTTTTTCTTGTATTATCATTTAGTCTTGCCATAATGTACACCTCATTCCAAAAGCGTTTTCACTTAGGTGAATAATGCTCGGCCGCTTTGCAAACTTTTAAACATGTGAAATTAATCAGTTCAAGCAAGAAGTCGAGTTCGAATTGCATTAATTTTACTGGTTAAAAGCCGATTAGTTTTAGTGGCTTGATGTATTGCAAGGATGCCGAATATCATTTCAAGATGTGAAAACGCTTTTAGAATGAGGTGTACATTCATAGATATTAAACTTTTGTGGAAAAGCGTTTTTTTTCATGTGTCTCCTATTGATAAGTCTTTCCATCAACAGTCTTAAGGTATTTATTCTATTTAGACATGAATTTGTAATCATCACATTTTCGTAGAAAATATGCTTATGTTATCGGTTTGTCCAGCTGTCCGTCCCTACGTCCGTCCGTCTGTCCGTCTGTAAACACAATTCCAACAATGCATTCCGTTGCAATAGACTATTGCATTCTTGTTTTTATTTTATTTTTAATTAGTCTCGTATAGCAAAATAATCAATTCCGTTTTGGACTATCCTCGGCCACCCGGTTAAGCAGACCATGATCGACAATAGAATACAAGGCTTCCCTTCACACAGAGGTCCAATAAAGTATCGAGAACGATGCAAAAATCTAACAAAGTAGAAGAGCCCATGCTGTCCTTACCAAAATTGAACCTTCAACGGTAGCTTGATAAGGCTCAACACAGTGCGTGTAGAGGCAAAATTAAAAAAAAAATTGAAAATTTCGTACACAAAAGAAGAGCGGCACGCGCGTCAACAACATGATTCAAGAAGCTATGGCTAAGAATGGTTGCAATGTGTAGGTCACCAATTGGTAACGGCAAATAAGTGAGCAACACATATGTTTCCATTTGACCGGTCGTCTCCCTTTTTGACGATTCTTTCTGACTGTGTTCTCGTGCAACAGTAAAAATTTCAAGACAGTAGCTTATTTTTCCTTCTTTTGTACTTAATGAAACTTAATAAGTTATTAGTGAAACGTAAATGTATTTTAAACGGACGTTTCGCTAATAACTTATTATCATAATACAGTACAGAACAATGAATTTCTAAACAGAAGGTGTGATTTCATCGGCAATGTACTGTAAATGGACGTTTCACTAATAACTTATTATAATAGTACAGTACATAGTGTGCAGAACAATGACTTTAATAAAATTTAAGTTTCGTTTACAGAATCCAAACTCCTTAATTAGATCAGAATTGTACGCATATGTTCCAACTGTTAATTTATGAGGAACAGTTTCTTTATTTTTTAGTCTAAGAATGTTTAGGGTTAAAATGTTTATTTCTTTAAAAAAAACATTTTAAGAAAATGGTAATTGAATTTATAAAACAGTAATTAAATTTATAAAATCAGAATCTAAGAATTTATTTTTATACAATTATTTTTGATAATTGTTTCCAGAGCCTTGCAACAGGATACTAAATCAAATTGAAACGTCTTTTAGTCTTAAGTTAAATAATTTTAATAATTCAATTTTAATATTTAATTTTCAGTTAAATTATGATATTAATCATACGTCTTTCTATTCCGTTTGAAAATATTTCGGGCTTAAATTTGGATTCACTGCATTTGATACATTAAATATAGCTGGAATAATTCAGGTGAAAGACTAACTTAAGTGTTTATGTCGGGGAGCTAATTACTTTCCTCGTTAAAAGTGTCACAGCATCTTCTGGCTGAGTGTCAAGATCTGTCAAATGAAAGAAAGAGCAAGAGAAGGAAAAAAAGAAGGGAGGAAAAAAAAAGAAATCAATTTGTCACCGAGAGCGTGTACAGTTGTGAAAATCGTGTGCCCCAAAAGCACGCGGCCTGTCAACACGTCGCACTCGAAATACCTCGTTCACGAGGCACCAGTCTCCAACCAAAGAAACGATGCGTCCCAAAAACTTAAATAATTTATTCAAAAGGTTGACATTTGCATTGAAGGCAATACAAGATAGTCATCTCTCAATTGATGATTAAAGTAATTGGAGGAAAGGAGAGTACATTTTTCCAATTCACATCGTATTACACTAAATATAGAACTTGCGTGATTGCGGCTCTTTATATCTCTTTCTATGTGTTCCCTTTGTTTTATTTTTATTTCACTGAAAAATCTGCTGCTGCTACTCACCTCCATTCTCTTTATCCTCTCTCAATACCAATTCATAGTTAGACAACTTTCATTTTTCTTAATATATTTCCCACATGTAGATCATATTAATACTTTTTTGTTATTTGAAGAGATAAATAAACCAATTATCAAAAATTAACTTTTGGAAATACATAAAATCGGAGCCGTTAAGAAGTAATAACTGTTTGAGTTGCAGGTAAATATGAAATGGAAACGTCACTTTCTTTTGAAAGGAAAATATATTTTGAATTTCATGTTATTATTATTATTATTATTATTATTATTATTATTATTAGAATGTAAGCACTCCAGATGGAGTAAATTAATAACATGGACAATCGTAAAAAGAGCACCAGCTCAAACCACTACAGATAAAATCAAGAACACATCAGCGAAGGCTTAACTTTGAGTCGATAAAAAAATGTGAAAATAATTGTCTGTAAAAATGTACACAAGATTTATTACATGTCGGCAGTGTACACCGATACACTTTGTCAGGTAAGTCAGCAGGAAGTTTATTCCATTGTTGTATCGCACTATAACGAAAATGTTTTGATGCAAAAGTTGATGTACGGTGGGGAATCTCAAACAAAAACAACCGAGTCTTGCGATAAGTGCTTCCTTCACATAGCCAGGCTTCCCTCACATCTTCGCAACGTAGAGCATTGGCTATTTCAGACATTAAAGCTGTATTGCATATGGTGATAATCGTGGAAAGAAGATGTTGGGTGCAGGTCTGAGAAACCGATTCTCTCTTGCCAAGTCTAAAGGCTATCCTTAGAATGCGATTATAAACTGTGGTTAGTCGTTAATGTTAGCAAATGTGGTCGAAGACCAGAATAGGGCTCCATAAGCTAAGCTGGGGACTATAGAAGCCGCAATCACTTGGCGTAACTGAGTAGCTAAGGAGAAGGTACGCAAACGTTTAAACAGATAACATTTGCGGTGCAACGACGTAATAAGTTGATCAATCAATTCATTAAACCGTAGATGGGCGTCAAATGTTATGCCAAGAATCTTCAAAGGATTAGTTGTTTGCTGCTCTTTGGCAATATATGAATGTTGGTCTTCGATCTGTTAAGGGAAAGACCTCTTTCCGTGTAACATTCTGACAAATAAACTAACAAGGGAATCCCTCGAACATGTATGTCACAGATTTCCACCATATCGAAATATGTTACTCATCTGAAGCTACTATAGATGCTTGCAAAATAAGAGAGTGCAACATTTTGTTTCTTTCAAAATAAACCGTGAAAACGAAAAAATTTGAGCATACATAACCATACAAAGACTCCATTGTTAAAGCGGATAGGCTATGTAGGATTCCCTTATAAATCCTGATTTAATTTGTTTAAAATATTCTGTTGTTCAGGAGGATCGAAGGTGGAATATAAATAATAATCGTCAACATAACTTAGGATTTTTAGGTTAAAAGGATGGTCATAGATTGAAGCTGCAGAAGCCGCAAATAACACAGGTTCGATACTCGAGCCTTGTGTAATGCCCCGAGTGGACTGCTCCGCACAAGAGGGGTAATTTGTGATAATATTGGTTTGGTCACTAAGGTACTCCTGTACTAGGGCTAGGTATCTTTCAAAGGGACTTTGCAGGTCATGGATAAGTTGTAAACGGGAGATGGAGTCGAAAGCTTTGGATACATCCGTTTGAGCAATAATAAACTTTTTCCCTTGATCATATGCTACGGTAACTTCTAAATAAATTAAAAATGGAAGCCAAGTAACTTTGTTTCCAGGGCGACTGCCAAGCTGTTGAGGAGGAATTTTCTCCTATAGATAACAAATAAGGGGGTGGAATATAACTTTCTCAATAATTTTACAGTAATCGGCCTAAAGTTCTTGAAATCATTCGGGTCGCCCTTCTTATAGATTGGGGTAATTTTTGCCACTTTAAGGTCGCGGGGAAAGGCGTTTGTTCGTACGATATTCAAACACAGCGTGCGAATCATGCTTAAACGAATCGGGTTCAGGTGTTGGAGTAGCTTGTCAGTGATGTGTAAGGGGTAACAAGGACCCTTAATCTTCACCGAAAAAACTAATTTACGGAACCTTTGGCCGAATGGTATGCACGGATTGTACTGCGAATGGAACTTTGGTTATTAAACAGAATGCTAGGACATCGATGTCAATCTTGAGAGAGATGATAAGAGGTCAAAAGGAATGTTTGCATAGTAAATGTTATATGCAAAGTGTGATAGTTATCGAGATATTGAAATGCGAACCGTTATTCTTCATGCAGTCTCGTGTTCTTCGTCTCATTTCTGCGCTACTGACATTTATCGCATTTCTTCTTCCAATGTGTTCGTAGATTGGATGAGGTAACTTACGGGAAAGGCGACTTTTGCAAACCTATAATTGCCATGCACGCTTGCAATAATGTCACACTCAAGGTAATGGCGTAACAAATGGCATACACTGATGTTCAACGACGAATCTCCAAACAATGATGAATACCGAGCGAAAGTCTGGAGGCGATGTGGTGATCGCGTTGATTCTTCTACCATTTTCTGATATCACACAGTTCTTCAAAGTAGATTCATGGTTTGGAATCTATATATCAGCTACAACAGTCGATCACCCTCGTATTTAAGAAACTACAATCAATTTTGAAACAACCAAACTACAAACAGGGAAGGGGGGAGGTCAATTTTGTTGTCGTTAGATAGCTTTTTAATGTTCGTGTAACCCTCTTCAATTTTTGTCGAACACACCGCCATCTGTGAAAAAGATGATATCAATCGTAGGTCAAATTAATGTATTTTATCCTTAGAATCCAAATCTGCAATAAAAAATGGGGGTTCCCATTTAAGATTTCTTCGTTACCCCTCATCCACCCCCAAGGATAAGGGTGGGAGGAGTCAATTTTGATATCATTGGATAGGCCCCTTCGAGACGGACAAATTTCATTCCAAACGTTTTTCGATCCGATGCGTAGTTTTCGAAATATTTCAATGCCACTGTCTTTAATTAACTCGACCTCCCTGTATACAAGGTGTCCCATTTAACCTGACAAATCAAAATAACTCAAAAAATATGCATCATACAAAAAAATAAAAATATACGTGTTTAATATTTTTAAAAAAAGCTATCCAACGATACCAAACTTGACCCCCCCCCCTCTCAAGTCCATGTGGATGGGGCAATTTTGAAATTTCACATGGCAACCCCTATTTTTTGTTGCAGATTCGGATTCTACGATAAAAAATAAATAAGTTTTATATGTGACATTTGTTTTGATTTGTGATAGTTGGAACTGTAATCGAACAAAATAAGATTTTTCCTAATTAATTTGTTGGTGATAAGAACTCTGGTAAAAATGCACGATGATACAAAAGGAAATGACTATTTCCATCCCCTACAACAAATCACTTATAAAAAGTTTACATCCGATCTTTAAACCTCACAGTATCTCTCTCTCTCCCTTTCACCAACCCTAACCAAATAAGGAATCTTGTCCTATCACCTACCCCAAGGATAAAGTACCCTTTCTACAGAAGTCAGGAATTTATGATGCCAAGTGCTCTCAATGCACTATAAAGGACAGACGAAACGCAGCCTGGCCGTGAGATTCAAGGAGCACCTCGCCGATAGACATTATGGAAGAAGCAGTCAATCAGCCATTGCCAAACACTCGATTGATAAGGGACACGTTTTCACCATCGATAACCTAAAGCTTGTGCATTCGATAAATAAAAAACACTTTGTTAGACGCTTTCGAAAGCATGGCCATCCAAAAGACCAATAGCAACATTCTACTCAATTCAGACTTAGGCCCTATAGGTGATTCATACTTGATTCAATGATGGTCACAATTGACCAATCAATAAAAATTGCCTCTTGTATTCTTCTTCTCGGACTTCTCTTGGGATACTTTGCTATATAAACCGATTTTCGGTTCATTTACTTCAGTACACTTTTGGTTTTCCTCGTGTTCTCCCTGTTCCTACCGAATGATGAAATGCTTGCTTTCGAAATGCGTATCCAGATCGTATTGTTCCGTTAATTCTGTTGTGGTTAAAGAGTTTTTCCTTTTATTTAGTTAATTTTTTGGTGGCGTCTCTCCATAGTCCGTGCCCATATTATTTCAGAGACGATCCGATAATGATTATTATAATTATCTCTAATTAGGAGAAGTGCTTAATCAATTTTTGAAAAGTGTTCTATGCCACTGTCATTCTCTTTTAACCTTTCATCATGGATTATGTAACTGTGTAAGAAAAAATTGAAATGATTTTCATTTATGGCGAATGTAGGAGAAATTTCGACGATGCTGTCACTTTGTATGCTGAGCGTTTTCGTGAAAGAGTATGATCACGTTCTTCTTTTTTTAGAGTTGTTAAACATTTTTTACGGACGGAAGTATACAGCCGAAGAAATAAACGCGGCAGCTACTATTCGTGGAGAAAATAATCAAAAAGCAGTATTAGCTGCAGTGGCTCATAATCCACATGCGAATGCCCGATAAATATAGCACTAATAAGTATGAGTGTTTGGAAAATGCTGAAGTTACCTAAATTTCATCCGTATCATGCGTCCTTGCACCAGGAACTAAATGCCAACTAACGTTTTATCAATAGACAGTTGAGCAAATACAAATGAGCCAGAACTTTTTTGCTCGTTTACTGTTTTCTGATGAATCAACATTTACGAACTATGGTGAGGTTACCGCTATAACATGCATTCTGGAGTGTAGTAAACCCATATTGGATTCGTGAAGTAAACTATCAGCGTCCTCGGTTGGTTAATGTTTGATGTGGAATAATTGACGATAAACTTATCGAATCATATGGGATTGATGGTAATTAATGGTAACAAATATCGAAACATTCTTGAAGACAAACTACCACAATTGCTTGAAGACCCGAGTTTAAGTTCGTTTTGGTAATGATAGCTTGAAACAATTGAAACAACATAAATAGTTAGGCACAAAAGGCCTGACCAGTGCCCTCAGATATCCCTGTCTGGTGGATTATGGAAGATTCCTTCCCTCAAAAATCATCACGAACGTTGGTTGGTTGGAATTGTGAGCACGTTGTTTGTATTAAAAAGGTTTTCAATTCTTTTCTTGTAAATGCGACAGAACATGTGGTTTCAACACGATGGTTGTCCAGCACATTATTGGTTAGTATTATGGGAGGTATTAGATCGGGATTACAGTAAACGCCGGATCGGCTGGATCTTTATAAAGATGCCGTTTATAAAGAAACTCCTACAACTCGCGAAAACAACGAATAAGGGACGCTTGCGCCCCAATTACACCAGACATGCTTTTGAGATGTGTACAGGCTTTTGTAGCACGTATCAACAAGTACATTGAAGTTGGAGATCATTATTTTGAGCATTTAATTTAATTGAATGGTGAGAGGCGAGGGGACTCTTCTAAAACGAGCACCCCGAGGGAACAAAAAATCATCACTTGATACGTTTTTAAAAAATATTAAACAAGTATTTTTTTTTATTTTTCAATCCAAACTGTATTTCTCGAGAATTGCAAAAAATCTATTGTAATCACGAATCAAAAAATAATGTTTCAGACAAAACTTATGTATTGTTTATAGAATCCGAATTTGCAATAAAAATGAGGTTCCCATTTGAAACTTCAAAATTGCTCCACAGGGAGTGGGATTGGGGGGGAGGGGTCAAGTTTGGTATCATAAAAATATTAAACACGTATTTTTTATTTTTGAGTTATTTTATTTGTCAGGTTAAATGGGACACCCTGAATAATGTATGCTTCATAGATGGATTTCGAAGAAAAGCTCTAGTCCATGTTCTCTCACCGTCAACTCAACGTCAATTGTTTTTTGATTTTTTTAGATTATCTGGTTATATAATATGAAATTTTCAGTTTCTTTATTTAAAACTGGAAAAGTGCAACCAGAATGAAATAACTGTAATACCATTAATAAGCAGATAATCGATAGGCAAGCAAAATATAAAGTTAAGGTCATATTGATAGGTCTGAAGCAGGTAACGAAATATTGGACAACGATGGTGTCTCATTTTTTCTGGCCTGGTTGTTATTTTCTAGTATCGTGCAATGAATAGCAAACCATTAAACCTATGCTCGACTGTGTAAAAATACCTAAAGAATTCCTAAAAATAATTGGTATAAATTAACATGGTCTCCAAAGAAATTATCATATCAAGCAAGCATTAATGGAATCACTACGTGGCCGGAATAGAAGAAATTTTTTATTTGAAACACTCTTCTTTCTTCAGAATCCATTTAATCTTGTGCTCTGGAAGCTTTGTTGCAGTAGTTTGGCTTAATTTTTACGGTTGATGCCGAGATCAGAATATAAACATTGACTTTGTTTCCATACCTCTTCGACCAATTTGAAAATTTTATCAAGGGGCGTTCATAAAAGTTTAACAGTTATACCGAAGTAAGTATGAACACGAGTGCTTAGCCCATTTCTACATATGCACCACAAAATTCGACACATTTCTCCAAACGAAGGATGAGCCATGTTTGAAGATCTCATCATGTTGCAGTTTTAGCAGGCAAACGCAGATGATTATTTTGGACAAGTGGCCACGATAGCTGAGCGCTGGCTGCACTAAGATGACCCGAAAAGAAAACAGACAAAAGTAGTGGAAACCTGCATCATCAACACTTCCCTCAAAAAAGCGCAAACTTAATCTCGTCGAAGAAGGTAACGCAAAGTGGTTTTCGGGGTTCCTGGGGGTAATCGAGTAAGTTTGTAAAGGCAACAAAATAATTAGAACCCATTACCGAGACCTTTTGAAAAAGCTGTGGGAAGCCGAGTTGAAGCAAGGTGGAATCCTCAGGAAGAGAAAACTTGAAACTTGATAAAAAATTTTGCCTCATCCACGCTATTCTTCCGATTTTGTGCCATTGATTATTTCCTGCGTGGACCCTTCCAAGATGACTGTGAAATCATTTCAGATGTGAAAAGCTTCTTCAACAATCAAAGTGAGATCTTCTTCAAACGTGGCCTTCAACAGCTCATCCATCATTTGAAAAAAAGTCAAATTATCTGTTGATCTATTATAGAGAAAGACAAACTTTACCACTAGTGCTCGCAACTGTGGATGATTGTCAGAATTTTTACCGTCGCCCTTTGTAAAAGTTGATTTACTCGTAGTAATTCAAAGAAATGGAAACCATAAAATACAATTTAAAACTTACTTGCATGGGGTTAACAGTTTCTCCGTTGTATTCTATTACTAGGTCATGAATGGAAGCTCAGAAAAGAAACTGAAGTAACTGGTGCCTTTATGAGAGCTATAGTAACTTTTGTTGTTTGAAACTGCAGCAGGATATAGTAAAAAAACAAATTAGATTGGCAACATTATGTACGGCGACGTTACTGGTCCTGTAGTTTATATTGAAGGCGGAAACTAAGATGATGTAAGATATGTCAAGTGAATGGGAGAAAATATATTTTAGCGAAAAGTCCTTCACTTTTGTCGATCTTTAATACGGCCTGACATTATATAAGATCGGAGAAGCATTTAATGTAACACGGAGTCGTCACTACTGACTAGAGCAAATTATTGTATGGAGATGTCGACAAAATTTAACTTAGTTTATCGTAAGTGAAGAAAATAACCGGCCTATATAAGATCTGAGGTCACCTCTGCAAAACACAGTGATCAGACTTATTTTAAAAAGAAACCAAGAAACAGAAAAAATGGATCTGTATCCAGTTTACAGAAAATTAAGAAAGAGTAGATTTAGAAGAATAGCTTATAAAAAGGCGCGAATCTTCTTAGGAAAAGTTCTCAACTATTGAGATATCATCTAACCTTAAACCTAAAGGTTTCTTGAGTGTATAATTCACTGAGTTGACATGCAACAAGGAGACGATATGAGACCATCCTGCTCTATGAAAAATTCATGCTTTTTCTACATCCATTACCACAACAATGAATACATGTACGAGTTTTCTTCAAGTGGTCTTCACTTCAAGTTGATAAGCTATGGACTGAATGCATTCGCACCAAAATTCAGGCTTCCCTGCACATCGTTTGCGTCATGCACGTTATGAGAGACTATGCATTTTAACCAGTATATTAAACTAAAAATGTAGACAATTAACGCTACAATAAACTAATACACTATATCTTGACAATAATAAGAAAATAAATTCGAGAAAATACGAGTTAAGAAGTAACGATAAAACTTGCCTGAAAAATGATGTAAGATGAAATCTGAACATTAAAAAGTAGAATCATACAACTGAAATAGAAGCTTGATTCTCTTAAAAAATATTCAAATTTCTAATAATATCAAATTCCCGCATCACATCGAACAAATGTGAATGGAACTTTGCGAAAAGTCCAAATTTACAGTCCAAACATTAAAGGAGCACCCTAGCAAGGTCAAAAGTAAGCATCAGCACATGAATGCAAGTTTTTGAGCAATTTTCGAGCTTTCTTTAAGCCCAATTTTATCGTTGCTTGATTATAAATATTTTCTCGAATTAACTTTTTATTTTTATTGATGTAATAATTTATTGATTAATTTATTAAATTAATTCAACTTTTCATGTTTTTAAAAAAATAACTTGGGGCTTTACAATGTATATTAACGGAAAACATTATCGACTAGTTTCGTCTTTATTTCCGGCTTTCTTAAGGAGTAACAAAAGAGGAATTTTTTTACAGCTCATTATATACAGAATACAGGTACATCGAAAGAAGTGTTTGGTTGAATACATTGATATGATTAGCTGGAGATACAAAGAATAAGAACACTGGTGCTTATAAATTAGGGATTTTCAAGAATGAACTGTTCTGGTTGTCCGAACGGGACCAAACTAGGTAGGGGGATGCAAAAAGTCTTCCTAATACCATCCCAACACAAAAATAAAGATGTCAGCAACTGTGTAGGCGACCTGGAGTACTACCCAGCTGCGTACCGACTTGGATAATCAGTAGACCGTATGCTGGCGCGCCCCCCCCCCCCCGCCTCTAGGCAAGCTTCACAATGTGCTAGCATACTATTATGTGGCATACTCATCAGAGTAACAAGCAAATTTTGGGGGATTGCATCCCATTCTTTAGCCCAACGCTCGTGTAATGTTCGTGGTGGCGGAATGTATCTCAGGAGTGTCACAACACATTTCGCCAGATGTCCCATTCATGTTTAATGGAATTAAGGTCTGGGTGCAGACCACTCCAATATGAAGACGTCCGTCGTCCACCAAATGAGCCTTATGCGGACGGACGTTGTCGTCTACGTTACAGAAATTCTGGATCAGCAGCATCTGAAAGACATTGTACCGCTGCACCTGGGAAGTAAGGACCCCCGCCGAAGTTTTAGAGTGGTTTACGAGAGCCCATCATGATGTCTGACACCGTCGTACCGGTTTCGTTCTACGATGTTGTCAGATTGGCTCTGCTTCCAAGCTCCCTTCAGATATGAATCCATCATGATTCACAATCCAGACAGTGTCGGGACTCATCGGGCTCCATTGTGCCTCTGTCCACCATGCAGATACATATTCTACGCATCACAGCAAGAATCACATATTCTCCGGTGGTCTTCGCTCAACGGGGTGTACCTCATGGCCTCCTGACATGGAGACGCCAGTACACTCTTGTTTTGAAACAGTTTTTGTTTGTTACCGCCAGCTCCTTGGCAAGATTGCTTTCCATGCTTCGTCGGTTCCGTTATCGCCAGAAGGATGAAAATATTGCCCGACATCAAAGCATGTGTAGTAGACGTCCTCTGCTATATCGTCGGGCAATATTTTCATCCTTCTAGAAACGTCTCCACTGGCCTGCAGGTCCAATTGGACACGATGGGTCATAGCTAGCAACTGACAACCGATCAGTGACCAAGCGTGTTATACACGTCGTTTTGTGTGGCGCAGTTTCAGTGACTGAGCTACCACTTACACAAGGATTCTTAATTTTTTTAATTATTTTGAAAGAAATGGTTTTGCCATTTTTATTTTAACATGATAATGTTTTAAGGCTGGACATCTATCTACAAAAAACGTGATGCGAAAACCGACACCAAAACGTGTTACGGAAACAGTTTTCCATTGTTGTTGCACGTTTAACCATTGTTGGCGCTGGCTTGAAGCAAACGCCGGAACTGAAAAGACACGCGACCATTGTTGTCTGAACAACAATTTTTATTTAAATCTTTACTACAGAGATAATATGAAATATATTGAAAGTGTGGTAACAGATAGCGCAACTATACTTCGCTGTCTTACCTAGCCATGTTATGACCTAATGTTTTGCTTTCAGCGTTTTGAATGAAGACTAATGAATCCTAGTGTATTGGAATAAATTCATTTCCATTACAATAAATATATTTTATATTTCACAATTTAATTCATAATTTATTATTTTGAAACATTTAGATCTTTTGATGGTTTTTGAAGTCTTCAACTTATCCATAAATTACGCGCTGGTTGAATTTCTATATGTGCTTTGAAGTGCTTAATTTATTTCTACAAATTCCTTCCTCTCTATAGTTAAGAATAACTTTCCGGCTAAAAAGAGCGTTATGGGTGATGCAATAATTTTAATTTTTCGTCATACAAAATATACTCTTTTTAAGATTTTAGATACTGCGAAAAGCTTGCAGGTGCCGTGTTTGTTGTCCCGCATTCGATTGTGAGCACAGACGCGAGTAAGGAGAGGAACCTTAAATATAGACACTATGTTTACTCGACGTATCGAGAGACTCGATACACGCGCTTATATTTCATACTTCAGTTATTCTAAGCCCTTATTCAGTATTACCGATGTACATGATTCTGAAGACTCGTCCTTTGGTAAATAAATAAAAGGTTTATATTACTGTATAAAATATTTATTTGTTTGTTGCATCTAAAAACATTACCATGATTCAATGTTTCGGGTTGCAGATTCGAAACTAAGTCATTTTGGCATTGGAATGACCTTCTGGACTCCCCTCTCCCTATCAAGTTTCATCCCGATCGGACAACCAGAACAGTTTATTCTTGAAAATCCCTTAATTTATTGACATCCGTGTATTTGGCACGAGTGGCACAACTGAGTTAACAAAGGTATAGGATCAAATCTTTCTCAAGACCAGTTAATGATGATAGAATTCCTTAAATATCTGTTCTGTATCAGCAATATGGCAAAGTTCGATTTACACCATCACCACACGGCTAACATCTACAAAGAATTGAGGGACGTACAATAGTAGAAGGTTAGTAGTAGTTTGGTCCACCAATTAGGTTTAACAAAGACACTGATTGGTGGACTTACAAAGTGAACCAATCGAAGGGATACCAAAAATAAATAACGTAACAAAGAAAAACAAAACATGTTATGGCTGAGATAATTGTTTACTAACTTTAATTCCAGAAATGTCGTTTAAAATATCTAATAGAAAACCCAACGCCAATTTGGTTATTTAATAATTTAGTCAGAGTTTTTTGGTAATGGCCACGTGTTTCCAAGGGTTCATATAATAATATCTTTTTTTTTGGATCATGAAAAACCTTTATGATCATCATAGCTTCTTCAATGGGACTTAATCGATGTTTATTTTTGTATTAGTGTTCAGCGAAGGCTAATCTACCGTCGTTGTTTATCCAGGACATCTTATGTTCTTTGTTCTTTAAAATAGTCAATAGGTTAGACGTCAAGTTAGATTTTAATTGCTACATTAGACCTCAAGTTAGGAAGTAAATTCACAAAATTCATGCTTTAAAAACATAGTTTTTCATAATTTTTTCTAGTATTAAAAATTGGCGCCGTCTTTAGTTGATATGTCATGTTTGCGATTTAATGTTCCAAACTATTATTTTCGGGATTATCCAATTTTTAATGGTAATGATGTTCCATCTTAAGATCCATTTATTAGATTATATAATGGTTTTGATTTTTTTTTTTTTCATCTATTCAAAACTTTTGTAAAACATTGTATTTTTTTGCTTTGATCATTTATATGATTTTGAGTAATTTCTCTTTTATTTTTCTTATTTTTTACATTGTCTTATTTATATACAATGATTCTTTGTAAAGAAATAAAATAAAAATAAATAAATTCCTTGACATAAATAACTAAAATAAAGAAAATCAGAAAAAAATTTCCAGGTTTTTGTTTTTTACAACAGACTTCAAGGGAATAATAAGTGGAGATTTTATTTTTGACGTTGCTAGGGCCTGTTTTTTATTTATCCTGCACATCAAATGGATTTATCCCACGCTGTAAAATGCAATATTGTTTTTTGTAGTCTTAAGAAAAAAAATAAAAGCGATTGTCTAAGTTGATAAAGTATCAATTTGCAGAAAAATATCCTAAATATCTGTCTGCTTGTTAAATTTCAAACTTAAAAGCAGAACAATTTTTTAAATATATCATAACATATTTTCTAAATGAGCATAATATTTCAAAGTTATTTCTGAATTGCACAAATTACCTCGGCAAATATGAGAGAAAAATATTTTAATTCTTTTTTATTGCTTACGCACGTCATCATTTTAAAATGTTTAATCTTTTATTTAGAGATGCAGACAATTTTTATTCCATTAAAACCTTCGACTTTCTTTGAAGTCCTTCAATTACAACTGAAACTAACCCTTTTTCTTTTTTTTCTTTTCCTCCTCTTCTTCCTTGCGTTCTACATTGCCGCAATAAATGTTATTAATGTGTTTCTATTTAGAGCACGGCATAAAAAGTCCCTTTTGAGATGTTTTCTGTCATAACGGCGGCGTCTGATGCAAATAGACGGGAGATGGCAACGGTCGACGGAGGGGTGACGAAGGGGTCCCCGGTGCCGACCGGAAGCCCTAATTGACATGTTGGGATCCTCGAGTGATGAATGTTTCGCGCCTTAAATATTTCATAGGAGCGTAAAACGAGTGGGAAAACAGAGGATCGGTGGCCCCTGAAGGTAGATCTCCCTTGTCTCTTTTCAACCCTTTGAAATCTCAACACACAACCAGGACAAAGAAGAAAAAAAAAGGGGGGGGGGGGAGTATTTGAGATTTGAGTCCATCGTGAAACGCCATTAGACGCCAAAGGAGCCGAGAAATAACAACGATCGGAAGCAATGGCTCAGATGGTATTCCCCAAAGAGGGTACAAAAGCGTGAACGTAAAGATGATGACCAAAGAACTCGTGATGTCAATTGCGTGTTAAAATGAATTTGATGTGAAGAGTCACAATTCTAGATTATGTTATTGGTCAAATGGACCTGGCAGTAACATTTCAAATCTGCTAAATATGTTACTTTCTGCTACACCATATAATTATAAATTATAAATAATTTTAGACAACAAATTCTCTGTAATCTAAGAGAGAAATTCCCATGTGTTCTTTCTTTTCCTTACATAAGGAAACATTATTCATTCTTTTTTAAAAGTAATATTAATAATATATGAAGCTTGAGAAATAAAAAAAATAATTGTAATTTGCCAATTTTTTTACATTTTTTTATTTAAGAAAGGCCATAAATTTTCCTGAAAGAAAACGCTCAGTTGATGAAGATAGTGAAGGAGGGGGAGTCAAATCCAGCAAACGGTGATAAAAGAAGATGAATGAGGGAGAATCTATCATCATCGGATTCATTGTCTTTCTTCGTCGGATCAAAGCACTCGTTAGTAAAATCTAACGCCAAACTGACAACACATTCTCCTCACGAGCCTCCGGTTCGAGATGCCATCATGAAGCGCTAAAAATACTTCTTCGCCTTCCTACTTCATTCAATACAATGCTCTCTCTCTCTCTCTCTCTCTCTCTCTCTCTCTCTCTCTCTCTCTCTCTCTCT
>JAHWFO010002669.1:1846181-1867770 GCA_023313115.1 Rhysida immarginata
TCTCTCTCTCTCTCTCTCTCTCTCTCTCTCTCTCTCTCTCTCTCTCTTTCTTTCTTTCTTTGTCTGTTCCCTAGATTTTTTCATCCTGTCCTTTATCGGAGATAAACGAACGAACATCTTTTAATTATGCCACAAACTGCAGAAAACAAAATAAAAAAGTAGCTTTTTGAGAACAATGGGTTTTACGATTTTTTTTTGTAAGTTGGAATCGCCCTTATATCGTTAACATTCACTTATTTACATAGCAATTACTTATCTAAATTATTTGTAGAAGCATGGAATCAATGGAATCAACTTAACATATATTTTTAAAGAGAATGAAAGAAGAAAGCGTAGAGTCAATAGTCAACACATTTTGCTAAGTACAAGAAAAAGCAGGAGGCAAAAACACAGGAAAATTTTTAACGAAATAAAAAAAAAAAACGTATGTTCTTATGATTAATTTTAATTTTTAAAAAAACAAAAAATAAACAAACCGATCGAGTCCATGTTTTACGCATTTGTTTGGAAATAAGTATTAACAGTGGATAAAGTCTTTAATTCCCCGCTTGAGTTCTGCTAAAGAATAAGTGCAGTCCCAAGCACAAAGGGGCCAGATCCGATTAGAAGAGGGAGTTGAGGATGACATGAATCAATTTTCAAACTTGAATAAGGGATTTGAGGTAGAGTGTTATTTAATCTTCTTTTAAGGGCTGCCATCAGTCTGCTAGTCGTCACAACAGCAGAGACCCATTTGTCCGCGGAGGTAACTTAATACTGGGACCAAAGATGATACAATAGAAATTACACTCTGACCGTTCTAATTATTAAGAACACCAAATGTGATCGAACACGAGCTAGTCTTCCTCACGTAAACAATTCTGGCCGGAAAGAGCTCCAAGTATCTTAATGTTGGATTGCTGCAAAATGGGAATGGACCAAAATTTAAGCAACTTCGAAAGAGGGTCTTCAGAAATTGTACGGATGGCGAGTACAACACTTATTACATTTCTCATCGTTTTCGATTTAATAAGTCTACGGATGGCGAGTATCTCAAATATAGTTCTTCGGAATTCCCAGAACGACTGCATCAGTGAGTGGTTCGAAAAGCCAAAAACCAAGCAACAAGAGATGATCTTGCGGGCGAAATCATGATCTCGGACAACGTCTGCTAAAAAGATTCATAAAAGAGAACGTCATCGTCTCTTGCTGAGGCGAAAGAAAAATACAAGGTTCGTATTTCATTAGAAAATTAACGTTTTCTGATGTCTATAAAGGTACCGTCCTCCAGTTGCGTGTGATCCAGGACAATTGGAACATTGCTGTGGGTGCACTCAAATTATTCTACACTGCTTTGCAATGAAATTGCTCCACCAACAAGGAGTTATCCGACCTTATCTATATTTAGTGTGGGGGTTCGTCTACCTCCGACTAGTAAACGATTAGATGCATGCTCACGGGACATGACCATTTGGGTTGATACAGGGTGTAGGAAGGAAGCAACTGCCTCGTGAACGTACAGTACTGTAATCCGCACAACGGTCTCAATGCCGCGACGACGACAACGACAAACGTTCACGCAATTAACGGACTTTGAACGAGGTCGGATTATTGGCCTCTCCGAGGCTAGATGGTCAACCAGACGGATTGCTGTCCATGTGTCGCGGGATGCACGGACGGTAGGCCGATGTTGGAGGCAATGACGAGAGGAAGGTACACCTGCCAGAAGACCAGGCTCTGGGGCCCGGAGACGCACGTCAGCTCGTACCGATAGGCGGATACTGCGAACAGCGTTAGCGGACAGAACCATCACCCTGCGGCAACTGCGCGACAACATCACTATTCCTGGTACTGCTCCAGTATCAATAGCGACAATAGCACGCCGGTTACACGCCGCGACAATGTCTGCCAGACGTCCATTGTTGAGAACGAGTGGGCTGCCAGACGTCCATTGTTGAATGGAATGGCGCCCGGTGGTCTTCAGCGACGAATCCCGCTTTTGTTTGGACACCGACGACAGACGCGGACGGGTGTGGCGCAGATCATTGGAACGTGCCAATGAACAATGCATCCGGTATCGCCATCGTGGACCAACACCCGGAATCATGGTCTGGGGTGCCATCGGCTACGATACCAGAACGCCTTTAATCACCATCCAAGGCACCCTGACAGCAGCACGGTACATCACAGAGATTCTGCAGCCCGTATTACTGCCCTTTCTGCACACCATACCCGGCGCAGTCTTTCAGCAGGATAACGCCAGACCGCGCACGGCAAACATGAGCATGGCATGTCTGCATGATGTCAACTGCCTGCCATGACCCGCGAGGTCCCCAGACCTATCGCCAGTTGAGCACGTGTGGGACATGGGGGGACGTCGTTTACAATAACCCCGCAATCTCCATGAACTGACACAGTAGGTTCACCAGGCCTGGGCAGACGTACCCCAAGATGACATTCGCCACCTGTACGATCACTTACACCTGCGGCTGGAATAATGCATCACACGTCTTGGCTCCATAACGTAATAAAGGTGTGTTCAGATGTATCCCTTGCTGTATACCTACTTTTGGCTCACTCGGATAACTCTTTGTGGGTAGGGCAATTTCATTGCAGAGCCGTGCAAATCTATTTGCACTCTATGTTGTTTACTATCGGTAAATATTAACAAAAACAAGAAATCTAATTATTGCAATTATATTTTTTCTACAATATGTTTACTCGCATAGAATTCACAAATTTATATAAAATTTTTAAATTAAAAGAAATCATTATGCCTACTCATCCAATTAATTTACTATTGCTTCATGTAAGCCGTATAACAGATATGACTCGACAACACCTCTGAAAGTGACACTTTAGGAACATTTCCTATAACTCTCGTAAGTTGCGATTTGAAACGCTCCAGAGTAGACCTTGATGGCCATGCAGACTGATCAATGTTTGCAGTCTCGCACCGTTTGAGGAAGGGTGGCCTGCAATAAAATGTTTCGTTATTAAAAAAATCCCATGTCTCTTTGTGCATTTCTGTGAAAACCGCATCATGCTTTTCGAATTATTGATTTTTTACTTTCTCTGTTTCTTTTGGATCACTCATACGTACTTCCAGTTTTTCCTTAACAATATTGTTCTATGATAAATACTCTCTCAGGAAAAAAAAAACAAAAAAAAACCACAAAAAACGACGGACCTAGAAAAAATTATGCAGATTGACACTAAAGTTGATATAGTTAAATCGTAAGATCGAGAGCTGAGTAAAATTACCGATTTTTACAGAAAAAAAAGAATGATTACAGGTGATATTCGCTGGACGGGAGAAATAGGTGATGATAGAGAATATCTTGTCAATGATCTCCACTTTGTTAGCATTCTGGGTTGGTCGCAGGCAATATCCCACAACATCCCCGTTATATCTCAAAATATGTTCAATAATAAAGATCTATAGCGATCTTCCTGAACAAGGCCGTCTGTCGCAAGCATGGAGTCAGTTCATAGAAAGACGTACTATGTGTTCGAACCCTATCTTGTTGAAAAGTAAGCCCCAAAGTGCCGCGAAGGGAAGCCAGCACAAGGAATTGTGTAATGTCCTCAACGTATCCTTGTGTAACAAGAGGGTCCGGCTATCAAACGAAACAGCATTTCACACCATAACTCCCTTATACCGGCCGTGTTTGTTTTTTTTGTTGTTGTTGTTGTTTTTTTTACAGTAATAGCGGGTTTCTGCACTGTCCGAACAATGTACAAACACGTCAGCAAAATTTTAATCATTTGCCTATCCGATCGAAAGGTATTTGCTTATGAAATTTCGTTATTATTGGTTCAAGTTTTCGGAGTTCGTCGATAATTTTGCCAAAGTATTAATAATTAAAATGACGTTATAGCAAAGCAATGTTTTTATTATAATTTAAATTGGTAATTAGCATGTTTTAAAAATAAGCTGGGAAATATTTCAGGTTATCGAGAATTAATAAATGGTAGTTGTAAATGAATGAAATTTCACGTTTATTTATTGGTATGGTCTTAAAGAATAGGATATACTCTCAAAATGTACCTACACCTCAAGCTTTCAAAGTTTCGCACGAGAACTATCCAGGTGAGAGTCGTAAATGGACCAGCATATCCACATCGATGATTTCAACGGTAGCAACAATTCACCGTCCTAAATCTGGCAGATTTTATGGCTTAGTTGGAATATAAAATATAAATATGTCCTATACATACTCCCGCAGAAAAAAATTGCGGAGTAAGGTTAGGTTACCTGGGTGGCTAGCTGCGAAATGACAGATAGTTGGCAGTATCACACCATTTTGTATTAACGGACTGAGCATAGCAAAATTTGCTCATCAAGCAAACTTTCAGTCTTCCTATTCATTTGATACCTTATAATTGTTCTCATATTAAAATTATTTGGGGCATAAACATTTTAAACGAAATTCTACAAGTCTCATAAGACGTCGGGCGACCTGTTGCAGTTATCACAGCCGCTACTTTTATAAGATTCTGGAAGAATTTACTTGGAATTATTTAATATATAGTCTTTGTGCTAAATACAAAAGTTGTTTGACTCAATTAGAATTATCATGTATATCCAAAAGAACAAATAAATCTACGCAAGCTATTTTTAACGAAAATGAACTTTCGATCTACTTGCCTATACATAAACAATACCTACAAGAAAATAATAAATAAGAACTGGAGATAATGCTCCAGAAAAAGGTAAAGAAATTAACATGAAAAATTGAAGAAACCATTGACCTCGTATAGCCAATAGATTTATAAAATAGCATAGTTAATATCCATGATTCGAAGGTTTAATTCACTTATGCTGCCTTTCGACTAATGGCATTACTAATTTAATAAATTCATGTTTCTGTACCTGTCAATGGCTTTTTTCGCATCTACTGTACAGGGTGTTGCAGATAACTACAGGGCAGTATAACGGGAAGCTTACCCGCTCGATTGCAGGGGCTGGCTCGACATCAAATGATAATTGGGTAATTTTATCAAAAACATGACAGTTTTGACGTCCCCCCCCCCCTTCCTGACTGTGGAAACTGCTGGCTGCTGCAGGCTACCTTCATCTCCCTCCATTCTGCCAATCGACCGAGCCGGCCCCTGCCATCGAGCGGGTAGGCTTCCCGTTATACTGCCCTGTAGTTATCTGCAACATCCTGTACATGCAAAGAAGAGAATAGTGATGAACCATGCATGCTCATCTGAGAATACATTCGAAACTGCTGAAAAAAAAAAGAATTTTTAACTCAGATTTTAGCTTTTTAAATTTTACAACATTAAAATTTTAATATTTTACTGAAAACAGTACCAAGTAATAATAAATACATTTATAAATAAACTAAACGTTAATTCATAGAGTAAAAAAAAAAAAAAAATTGGCGTCAGATAATACGGATACGATTGCAGTTAAAAATCCTTCTCTACAGGATTTAATGGATGAATATCAAACTAATGAAGCTTTAATCAGCTCAATGATGAAGTATAAGACTTCGATTGCGGATCAAAGAAAGAATATTGAAGATTTTCTTCAAAATCTAAAGATATGGATATTTCATAATTGTCAAACGGAACATTCCATTTCTTCGCAAGGAGCCGAGAATAGCATCGGATTGAACTTTCAAAATAACTCTGTTTCTCAACCTGCTGATAATCTGCAAATTCCTATAGTGCAACCTTTGGACAGATGTGTTAAGTATACTGCAACTTTATCGAAATTACATGATAATTTAATGGCTAAATTACAAGATTATGAACATATAGAACATCTATTTGCGAACACTAATCCTGATAAAAGATACGAGGCCATAAATAGTTCGATATCTAATGCTGTAGTACAGGGAATTATGGAGTCTTTAAATAGGATGATCCAAGAGCTAACTGAGAACTTTAAAGTGCAAATTGATCTCTTAATAAAAGAGACTAGACAATTAATTTCTGCGATGTTTCCCTCGTCTTCAAAGTGTGATGACCTCTGCCATCATAATCAAAAATCTAATCGCTTTGAACCTAAACCAAATAAAGTACAAGAGCAAAATGTGCCGGTGAATCAATCTTTACTTAACGAACACGTATCGAGTGCTCTGGACGACAGCATTACTATTGAAGACAACACAAGTGATGTAGTTAATGGCGATGTTTAAGCAGCTGATACCAAGAGCTGCAGGTCATCAATTTCTGACAATAACGTATCCACGGAGATTCGATCGTCAAAAAAGGAAACCAACTCGATGATAAGTAAGGGGCGTATGAACTGGGATTTACCTCTTCGTAGACACAATATGACTAGACTTTGCATCGGAAATCTTGACGACACCGTTACCGCACATCAGTTTGCAAAATCTTTAATGAACCACGTCCTAAATGTACTACAGTGTGGAAAATGGTCCACAAAATCGGGCTCGCATTCTAGATGTTTTTCTGTTAAATTGCAAGTGACCAAGAAAAAGATTTAGTGACCTCAATAGATTGGCCAAAAGGATTGAATGTTCGTAATTAAAATGGACGAAATCCTACCCTATTATTATATGCTGAAAAGCATATATTGGTTTCGCTCTGTTTGTGTGTCTGTCCGTCCGACGATTTCTCGAGAATGCTTTAACTTTTTCAAGTTCTTTTTTCGCTGTTCGATAGAGACCCTTCCTGAGCTCACCTGATTAGTTTGTCGTCGAAATCGGTCTAACAGTCACGTGACTATTGAGACCCAAACCCCCCCATTAAATTTTTTTATTGGCAATATAAGGCATGTAATATGTCATTCGAACGGGAATGACGAGCACAAGACGAATATGACATTCTTTTCGATTTTCGAAATGCTAAGTCCGAGAAAATGACCCCCGAAAAGTACTTCAATGACCCCTTATTACGAGCTTTAGCTAAAGCTATATATAAGAATACAAGCATGATCAGTACCTTTATGTGCCTGGCCAGCCATCGTTTGCACGAAAACGTGAAAATGGAAGAACTTAACAGCGATATATCAACTTTTGATGAGCTCTCGTGGACCCCTTCAAGCACGTGCACTAATGTTAAGAATATGAACTTAGGGCACGTAATATATCAATCGAATCCTACCGACGAGTCATAAGTGAATACAGTGTTACTTTTTGTTTATCATTTAAGCATTGTTGATGGCAGCCTGGAGCACGTGCCCGTTATGAAGCTTTCTTGATGCACGTGCTCATTTCATTTTAAAATTCAGTGCTGTTAGGCCTATTGTTAAATGTGTTAATTAATGTTAGGGCGATGGTTAAAAATGGCTAAATAACGTTAGGCCTATAGTTAAAATGACTAAATAATGTTAGGCCTGTTGTTAAAAATGGCTGATTAATGTTAGGCTTATAGTTAAAAATGGCTAATTAAAGTTAGGCCTATTGTAAAAAATGGCTAATTTATGTTAGGCCTAGAGTTAAAATGACTAAATAATGTTAGGCCTATAGTTCAAAATGGCTAATTAATCTTAGGCGTATTGTTAAAAATGGCTAATTAATGTTAGACCTATTGTTAAAAATGGCTAATTTATGTTAGGCCTACAGTTAAAATGACTAAATAATGTTAGGCCTATTGTTAAAATGGCTAATTGAAGTTAGGCCTATTGTTAAAATGGCTAATTGAAGTTAGGCCTATATTTTAAAATGACGTGAATGCATATAGAATCAAAGGTATTTCCACTGTTTATTTAAACCAAGTGCAAGTAAAAGTGAGATATTAAAATTACATCTGCGTCAGAGCTAAAGCTCCTTGGAATGCTTAAAAGATTTTCCCCAGCAATGTTTTGAAACAATGGTTTTTCTCTCCTGACGTTTATGATAACTTTGATCTAGTAGGGGAAAGAACATAGGCCCAGTAGTTTAAAACATTTAGACGTGCGAGGATTTCATTCTCATTTCGCGCGCGTTTGGAAAGATTTATGTGAGCGCTGCAATCGAATACGTAAAGTTACATGCAGTTTTCGCCATTGCTGTATATAAAAATATTACAGTAATATTAAACAACAAATTTCTATATTCTACTTTTCAGCATATTTGAAAATCGTTTTACGAGTTATATTCTTGTTAGATTCGTTTTTATCGCCTGCGTTCAATGCGACGCCTACCACGAGTGTATAACGTTGATAAAGCCACAGTTGATAAAGCTACAGTTGGACTGGTTGCACGACTTTTGATCATTACTTATCTTAATGCTCGCTCTATAAATAACAAAATTGACGACATAATGATGTGGATATCATTGCATAAACCAGACATATGTATAATTACAGAAACTTGGCTTACTAGCTCACACTCACATAACTTGTTGCAACTTTCCAAGTATAACTTTATTCGTCAAGACAGGGATACTAGGGTGGAGGGGTCGCCCTGCTAATTGTAGATGAGTGGACTTATCAAATTAGAAAAAAAGGAATCTTTTGATGGCTTAGAATTCATATGCATACAGTGTTCATCTAAGAAGGTAGAAATTAATCTTATGGCATTCTATCGCCCCTGTTATATTCCAGTTTCTGAACTCTTAACGCTATTCCAACATACAGTTGATCGTTACGATGTGAATATGATTATTGTAGATTTTAATATTGACTTTACTCACTACTCTTTTAATTATAAATTAGTAATCGATTTTGCACAAAGTTGTAACCTTCGTCCGGTTGTAAATTTTCCCACTCGTATCACTTGTTCAACAATGACCATTTTGGACCAGATTTTTGTACCTGTTGATTGGACTAGAGTTAGTATAAAATCTACAACGTTTCCTAAATGTGACTATCTGGCCCTTACATGCTAATTTGATAATGTAAAAATAATTAATACAAGCAAATTTAGGAAGTCATGGCTTGTTCATGATTTCAGTAATGTGGATTGGTCCAAGTTTAAGAAGCTTTTACCGATACTTAACTGGACGGAATATTTCAAATCCCAATGTGTGAACACCTCATTTACTTTGATGCAATTTAACATTCACCAAGCCCTGGTTCAAGCTGGTCTTGTGACGAAAGTGGTGAAGACTAATAGACGTCGATGTGTATGGTGGACCCCTGAAACGCTTAAGTTGTGGAATGACAAAAAACTAAGTTATGCTAGGTTCAAGGCGGATCCGTCGTCTCTACATAAGAATCAATTAAAGTATTTATATGAACTAGAGGAGAAAGCAAACATCTTATTTTCTGTGGATAATTACTTAAGGTACTTACGAGAGTGAGAGATACACAAACACTTTCCACATTTGATCTTTTTATTGATCATGGATGCGCATTTCGATCGCCATGCGATCTTCTTCAGCTTGCGTGAAATGCGCATCCATGATCAATAAAAAGATCAAATGTGGAAAGTGTTTGTGTATCTCTCACTCTCGTAAGTACCTTATTTATATGAAGTAAGCAAAAAATCTAAATCATAGGTCTTTAATCTTATTGGATTAAATTTAAATTTCATTTATTACAAGTCCTTTGAGTTATTAACATTCATTCAGTTTTCTAATTTTGTCGTCAATATTATTTCATTTGTCTGCTAATAGTGATAAAATATTCATTAAACTTATTTATTATCAAATCTAAGAAAAAGCATTCTAATTTGCTGTTTCTTTTTTTTATGAGAAGATTTTAATTAAGAACACTTCAAGAGGATTCGTATTTCCTATTTTCTTCTGATTGTTACACAATCGTTCCCCGCTTTCTTTCTCCTTCACAGCGTCTTTGCCTTTTCTTTCACTCTCTCTGTATCGTATGGATTTTCTGGATTAGACCCTCCATGCTCAACTAGAAATTTCCCGGAGGGGGAAGTATAGGGAAGAGGGTTAGAAAGTCTACGGCTTTAACGTAGAAAAGACTAGAATTGAAAGATACAGTCTAGTGACGAATTTTTCTCTCTGTCTCCTATGAATAAGGAGGGGCTTCCAAGAGGAGGGGGAACCGGCGAGAGGGAAAAGAGGGAGCGAATCGAGCGAACGAGACTAGGGATTCGAGGCCCAGGGATTATTCCGGACTTCCGTTCCTTCCAATCTCATCTTTAACTGCGCTTCTGTTGCAACGAGCGGGAAGTCCGCTGACTCTATTCAACGAGGGAGAATCTGCGACCCATGGGAACAAGAAACTTCCAATAGAAAATTTCGTTTCAGTTTGAAAAGAAATCACTTCGAAAATTAGATACTTAATAAGCGTTTATTAAATTTCAATACAGATCTATGTATGTGCATGTGTGAGATAAGATGTTTTCCCGCAAAACTTAAATATTAATATTAACAATTCGTACATCGTATTTATGATTAAAATGTCCACTTCTTTAGTATTCAGCGTGTAAAGATTTTAAGAAAATACCTAAAAGTTGAGATTCATTAAAAAATAACATCAAAAATATTTTACTCCAATAGGTAAATTGCTTACTGGCTACTAAAGTTAAGACTTTATGTTGGTGTATTTTAATATTTTTGAAATTGCCTTATCAATACTACAATAGCTTTTTTTGAAATTCCATTCCTCTTACAGCGTTTTATACAGCACATCTCGTAAACACCTCGGTCAGAAAACGTATGCTGTGTTATATTTTTCGTACACAGTCCAACAAATAAATAAATCAAAAATAATTATAAATCAAAAAAAATAAACAAAAGACTAGGATATTATTTTTTAATTGATAGTACATCTTTCGCATCGATATAGCACGTCACACGATCTAATAAAGACTGGGACAACTTCTGCAAATCTTTTTGAGGTATGACCCGAATATTCGATATAGGGCCCTTTAGATGTCTTTGAAGTTTCTCTTGTGCTCTTTGTATGTCATCTCTGATTGGCTCCTTCTGTTGAGCTCAAGCAATGAAAATAATTCTAGCCATTTACCCCGATCCTTCCTTTTAGTACCCTAATGTATGATTAATAATTAGTCTCAATCTGACCATTGACAATGAAGGTATAGCCTTCGAAATATACATCCGGTTCCATATCTCGGATGTTCTTTTGTGGTAAGAGGTTTTCCCTTCATAAATAGGTTTTCAACATCGTCAAAGAAGCGCCCTTTCATTGGTAACTTTAGTTCTGTGAACAAAAAATAATCGCAGGGTGTCAGATCTGGAGAGCATATAGAGATTTTGCTCGATTAGCTGATGCAAACTAAAATATGGCACATATCAGCAAGCGACTTTTTCTATTGCACAAATCATCCGCTAAAATTTGATGAATCATCCGGTTGACAACAAATTTATCTGCCATCATACTCGCAATTAAACAACGGAACAACGGTCTTTTTGATCGTTCTCTGGCTTAAGCAATGAATGCCTTATTGTGAATGGAAATTGGACGTCCAGGCCTGGCTTCATCATCAAGCGTTTTCACGTCACTTTTGAATCGTCTATCTCACCTGAATATTTATCTTTGCTTGAGATAAAGAATTAACCGCATACAATTGCCTCGTCATTTGCACTATCTCAGCAGCATTTTTTCCATGTTCCATGCTCCTTACATAGCAACGCTTGTAGAATATGGCTTCGTATTTCACATCATGTTTAGCGCGCGGCATTGCTATGTTGCCAGATTAAAAATTGAAGATTGGCTTATGGATTTTGTTTCATATATTGCGGTTTTTAAGTCAGCCGTAATGAAATTAGTATCGTTACTAATTGCCGGACGTATTATTAGTTTACATTGTATACAGGGTGAACTAAAACAACAGGGACAAACCTCAGGGGGTGATTCCTCACAAGATAACAAAAAAGTTAATATCAACAAATATCCGGAAATACATAGTCTCTATGGAAATGGCAATAATTACACTAATCAACACACATTTTGTGACTAAGACCACACAAAGTGTTCTTAGTAGTAATTTGTAGGTAGAATCCGAATCTGCTTTTAGATTTTTTCTATCACGTCAAGTTTCCAAGTTATGCACAACGAGACTTCTGTGTTAAAATAATGGGAGTGAAGAGAAGCGGCTACATTGTTAAAGTATCCATATTATGGGGCCGCAAGGAAATTTACCAGGCCCCAAACACTGAATGATTTAAAAATGCTTCATTGTAAAACAAGAGAGCTGTGCGTGCTAGAGAAATTTAAAAATTATCTTCGTAATCAGCAGAAAAAATACTACCAAAAATCACCCACTTTCATTTTGTCACAAGAAAAATCTTAAATTTTGTTGGCCAGTGTTATAGGTACGACATCATGCCCTTATAACAATACAAACAGCGTGTTTTTTTTTCTGTTACAGGATTACTTTTGAGTGATCGTCGTGCAGCGAAAATAGGCGTTCAGAAAATAGGAGAGGGATATAAAAGAATGTGCGATTAAAATTGAAAAAGTAATAAATTTCAAATTACAGTAACTCCAACTAGCCAAATTCTACCTAGCCAAAAGTTTTAATAGGCTTAACAGTAGTCTAATATCAAACAAGAAAAAATGTTGACATCTCGGAATTCCATCTCAAACGTTCTTTAACTTAAATATACAAACAGAAAGAAGGAGAGAATCTTTTTTATTTATTATTTTTTATTTTTATTTTTTATATTTTTATGATATAATTGTTCTTTCAAAACTTAGCTGCAATTTTTTCAACTTTTTAAATTTAAAATTTAATGTTTTTCCTTTTTCAAAAGCGATTAATTAATATAGAATTATACTAATAAAGTAATAAATAAATACCGGATATAATACCCCAACATAAGATAAACATATTAAGATGAAAAACGAAAGGAAAAATTCCGCAAGTCTTATTAAAATATATCATCTCCTTATTGATACTTAGAACAAATTTCTACTATGAAAGTTACGAAGTAATTTAGTCTGATAAAACACTTTAATAAAATTATTTGCAAATTGCAATCACGATAATGAAATAATGAGGTTAAGGTTACTCATTTAAGCAAGAACACTATTGTCACTTTCTTTACTACTTAAGTTAATTATCGGCAATAGATTTAAAGAGGAGTTTCTTTGTGCTTATAATAGCCGTCTACAGTTCCAAGAAGAGTAGCCCGGTCGTCGTCGTCTAGTCTTCCAAATCCAGTCGGTCATCGTGTTCCATCGCATTCACTGGGAGGTTAATTAATGAAAGACCTGTCAAGGCTGTTGCCAGTGATTGAGCGAAAGCAAATAACTGCAGGGCCCCATGTTTAAATCTCGCAAAAGGGAAAAGAGGAGGGGGAGAAAGCTTAACTTAACGCCCACGAATAATAATGACACGGAAAATAAAACGAAGTACGCAGGACCTCCATATGGTTCCTCCGGCTGACTGATCGGATCACGACTCCCTCGCTGCAGATCACGTTCATCCTGCGATCAAACTCGCGGCACTTCTTGTATGCCCTCCCTCGACCGTCCGTCCCTCTCCGCCCCTTTCATCTCAATCGTGAATTTCACTTACCCTCCTCACCCCCCCACCCATACACTCACATACCCTACTTTGGAGCGGCTCATCCGCTGCTCTTATTGGCCTACGACCTGGAGACGAGAGTTTTCTGTTTATTTACTCCCTAATTAGTCCCGGCAGCTTCGGCTGATGCGTTCGCTTAATCCGCTTAGAACGGGTGCTCTGTTTTGCTGCTTAGCGCGCCGAGGACAAGTCCGACGACCAATGAAGATTCGGGCCCGAAACGGATGAGGAAAAGCCGTAGCGCCTTTTACGATTAGAGAGAAGACGAGACGCGGATCAAAACATCCACGTGAATGGAATGAACGCGTCAAACAGAAAAATGCAGAAGACAGGGGAAAATAGAAGAGAAAAATAAACGTTCGTGGGCGCGGATAGTCTCTGCCTATGTACGTGCATGTATACTTTCCAGCGCAAATTGCTAAATAGTCTTAAGAACCAGAACAACGCATTAAAGCATTTTCATAAAGTTAAATGAAACATTAAGTTTCATAAAGTATTTCTTCAAAAGCTCGTAAGAAACAAAGAGGAATTAAAAACAAACAGCGCGATTAGCTGAAGGTTCCTGGTTCTTTCTTTCCTGTTTTCATCAATAATTTGTCGGAACCGTTAGCAGTTAAGAGACAGCGATAATAATTTCAATATTATTTCATAATAACTTTATTTATGCAGGCATTAGGAAATATTAATTTATAAAATAGTAAGTTTAGAAGTAAACGTTTCTTCAGAAATACAACGTAAGAGTTTATTTTTTTTTACGTGAAAACGTTTTCTTTTGTGACCAGACTAATGGCTACCGACACCGCCGGAAGTAACGCCATAAGTAATCCAGTGACGTCACAATACGCATGCGCGTTAAGCACTTCTGACAAACTGGACTTACCTGTTATTCTAGATTACCTTGTGAGTCGACAATATGTAACGAAGTGGTTTCTCTGGAGGTAGGACCAATGTTCCTGACGAACACAGGAGCGGTAGGCCGTCTATGATCTCTGATGAACTTCTGCATCTGTTTCTTAACCTGAAAAAACATGTTGCTGGACAACGCTTCCACGACGATGAAGAGACCAAGCACGAGATTAAAATGTGGTTCCAGCAAGCAAGCGTCAGAATTCTATTACTATGGGATGGTAATTTCCACAAATATAAGGTAGTATGCAGGCTTGACAGGTGTTTGGACAATGGCGGCAATAACGTAAAATAAACCCTGTATCACTAAATAAGTTATAGTGAACATTTTGTCAATGGTAAACATTTTTTGAAAGAATACCAGCCGTTGTCACCTTACTTTCCGGACACGCCTCGTAGTTTCTTCTGTTCTATGGAAATGACGTGAAATATCCGGTTCTTACTTAGTTGTCACCCTTTATTTGTCATAGTCACTTTTCTTCACACTCCAAAAAAATTACATTCCCTTCGTTCCAGAATCATTTTGTCGACAACATTCAGAGCGTTTCATTCAGTCCGTGGCTCGATCTATTCAACTACAATCCCCTTGAGCAACTTTTAAGAACTATTAAAATGGTTAATTTCTTTATTTAATTATCTGAACTATAAAAAAGAAATGTTGAAAATATTTACCTTTAATAATCTCTTTAAAAATCTCAATAATAAACTACACATTTACGTTCTGTATGCTGTGGAAATTAAAATACAGGGTGGTTTTAATTTAAGTTACACTATTCAGACCCCTCTAGAGTCCGTTCTGCTGATCGGATATTGATGAAATGTGGAATATACATTATTTAGACCATGGGGAAGAGATTTTTGCAATAAAAATTCGTTAAATATCGACCACTAGATGGCGCTTATCATGCAAGAAAGGGCACTAAGCCAATTAGGAATGCTTTAAAACGCTTAAAGAAATCCCGTTAATCAACTGTAAAATAATTTCTCACCATGCTTTTACAGAAGAAACATAGAGCTTTACTGGTCAAGATTTTTTATAAGAACTGCAGTAATGGTTCTGCTGCACTGCGAGAATTACGACGCTTGAAAGACTTGCGAAAAGAGCCTGTGACAAGTAATGGTTTGAAAAATATGATTACTAAATTTGAAGAGACTGGGGAGTTGCGTGTGCTGAGGGGAAGAGGACGAAACGGATTTTAAATAATGTGTGGAAGAAGTCGCTGTTGCTATGGTTGAAAAAACCACAAGTGATTTATTCTTCAACAAGAGTTCGAGCAGTATCACGTGCAATGTCTCTCCCTTGATCTACAGTACGAAAGGTTCTGGATGCATTTTAAAGTGGTATCCATAATAGAACCTTGTGGTGCAAAAGCTGCTCCCTCAAGACCCGGATGAATGTACTGATGAATGTACTGCCAGTTTTTGGCCAGAAAAGCGGTTGACAATTCAGGCCTTGGAACATTTTGTGGTCAGACGAACGCATTTTACCCTAGATGAAGCAGTGAATACGCAGAACTGTCGCATCTCCAAGTCCTAATGTTGTACATGAACTGCCTCTGCATTCTGATTTCATTACTTAATTGTGTGGTTTTATTGCTGATTTCATTCTTGGCCCCTTTTTCTTTAAGGAGAACACTCCTCAAGGCCCTAAAAGGTACTAGAAGAAGAATCCGCCAAGAAACTGTGGACAAACGAGCAATTGAGCAATAAACAGAAACCACAAATCCACAATAATCATTTTTAATGCCTCAGATGTACATTTCGGGGGCTACGCTCCCTTCATCAGTCAGTCAAGATGGTTCAACATCTCATATTGGCCGAGAAGTGAAGGAACTGCTTCGTGCCCACTTTGGGTAATTTTGAGAAATTTTCCGACTGCTCGACCTCCTCGTTCTTTGAACTTGACCTGGCTTCTGGTTTGGAAGAAGCCTACAGACTCTGCCTGAATTGAGAAAGCAATTCCTCAAGAAACCCTTCGCGCCACTGTTGAACACGCTATAACGCGGTTTGAATATGTGATTAAGACAAATGGAATGCACATTGAGCAAATGCTGTGAATAAATAATGTTTCCAATTTGTGTTTCTTATTCTTTATGCACCACTTTTTTACCTAGTGGTCGAAATTTGAACTAATTTTTTATTGCAAAAGTCTCTTCCCCATGGTGTCTATATAACATAGGCCTATATTCCAAGTTTCATCAAAATCTGGTCAGCAGAACGGGCTCTAGAGGGGGTCTGAATAGTTTAATTTAAATTATAACTATCCTTATATTGTCTCAAGCACTTATGCCTTTATACGAGATTTATGCCTTAATATATTATTTACTTATCGAATTAAATAATATTGTTGAATACTTTGGTGGAAGATCAGTTCATCACATAATCTTTTCTCGTAGTTCTTTTCGTCATGTTAAGTGATCTATTAGAAAAGAGGAATAGAAATGACTACGTTGGTGAATTTCTCTTGAACGATTGGAAAAAAAACATCAACATTCTTTGTCGTCTACAGTTTTTTGCACTGTTAAAAAGGCAGTTGTTAGGTATTGAAAAAACTTTTCAGGATGTTCATGTTTTTCTTGTACACATTGTTTATTAATTAATAGTTAAGAAAATGTGGGTGGATCACTGTAAATATAACAACCGTCCTGGATAGCCGAAAATGTAGGGAACTGACTTTCAGTCACACGTCCTATTTCATCAAAATGCGTGTTTGGAATAACGTCTAATTAATGTCTAGCTATGTTGTTTTTAATGAATATTTAACAATGACCGCTGTTGAGACTAGAAAGTGAGTTCAAAACATTACATTCCAAACATAGCGTAATATTCATTTAAAATGTTATAACTTGTTGTTTTTTTTTTAGAGGCATCTTAATTTGTTATTTCACAATCGGTTAACATCAATTGGTTCTAATGCTTATTTCACAACAGGCTCCAACGCGTATGACTTTTATTTCTGAAATCTAGCTAAATTCGTTTCATTATGTAGCAGATGTAATACACCCACCCTTTCTTCATTATAATTCTAAATAATTTTATTGCCCCTTAGGTGATTTAACCCTAGCATTAATTATCTAATGACCTATTTATTATTCCAAAGGTATTATTTAATAATGCGTCAGTCTGTTATAAGTAGAGGAGCGTTCAATAAGTAGTTTGGGGCATTTTTTATCGAGGGAACTTCGCTCTGCTTATTTTTCCATGTTAGCCTCCCGCAGTGAAAGAACATCGTCAGTTAGTGCTCTCCAGTTGTTTGTCTAACTGGAGAGGGCTATGAACCTCTTTAGCTGTGCACGCACGCACACTGTTACACTCGGAGCAGAAGAGGTGCTCGAAACGGACGCGTGCTGGTCTTGCAGCTTGCGGCGCCACTTTGCCCCCCCCCCCGACCTCCCAACTCTCCCCTTCCATTCCCGTCCACCCATCCAATTTGGCCGGACGGACGACGATGACGACGACAAGAGGGATTCTCAGCCTCTTTCCAGTTGAGAAGACTGGGAAAACGAATGGGAGTTTCCGTTTAAGGAAGTAAACAGGAGAGAAACCTGAATGTGATTGGAACATCCATTTAATGTAAATTCTATTTACTCAACACCGGGTTGTAATGAATTGCTCTTTACTGAGTGATATTCTTCTATCCAGACTTTCCGAATGAATCATCATATAACATTAGTTTAATAAAATACGGTTGAAAAATTTATATTTTCTCTCTGGTAACATTTTAAAATATTTTTTGTTTTGCTAAATGATTTATTCTTTAGGATTAATCAGCTCTCAATTATTAGAGAACTTTTCTAAATGTGTCTTCGATATGTCTTCTTACAATGATACTTAGTATTTTTAAAAAACTTTCATACTAACTGTAAGTGGTAGGAACGCGGTAAGATCTAGCGGGGTCCGTGACGACAAACTGGTTTCGTGTTCAGTTCCCAATGCGAATTTCATGAGATGAATTTTTTCCAACCTGGTTTCTCTCTCACGTCGCTATAAAGGGAATTTATTGCCGTGAGAGCACGCTTAAAAGAAATTAAAATGCAATAAAATAAATACTCAGACAGAGGTCAGCACCCTGTAAAACTGAAAAGAAAGATTATTAAAAAATAAAAAGACAATAACAACTTAATCGTTAAAGTGGGTTTATATTAAATTAAATAAAAATACCTCATTAATCATCTTGCTCTCATCTTTATTGGAGGACAACATTAACAACTTCATGGTTGTATCTTTCTTGCAGTTGCTTTGTTCAGAATCTTTTTAGTAGAATATATTTTGTTTATTTTTTAAAAACTGACAATAAATATTATTATAGAATCCGCTCTCTTATCATATAACATTGAATCGTTTCTTTTTAAATCAAAGAAAGAACTCTTAAAACCCTATCAACTCTATAATTCTCTCAACAAACACTATCAATATTTTAAAATAATTTTTAAAAATTGCGTATGCCCAGAGGTCATGAGATATTACTCCACAAGTAAGCAGCTGTTTTGGTAGTGTGGGAGGGAAGGGGAGTTTTTTTTTTTTTTTTTTTTTACTTGTAACTATAAGATTAAATGGATCTTATTACTTATATTTATTGAAGTGCCAATTAATGAAATATTACATTGTTTCAAAGCATAGGATTTAGGAAGGGGGTGCAGGAAGAGCTAGAGAGAGACTTAAATTAATAAAAAAAATTACTAGAAGCTGCTTGCTTACTCCACTCAAACTGGTTGGAATGAAAAGATGAGAGCACGCAACCCTCTCAAGTTACATTGATTAATTACTTCGCTTCTTTCAATGTTTTTTTCCAATTAACATGTTATAATGCCTAGAAATTTCGAGCGATGTTTTTTTGAATTTAATTTTTTTTTAATGTTGTTTCAAGTTCATTCCACCTTTCAACCATTTTCGTGATCTCATCGCATTAATAGAATTCACTTGTCAGGTTATCAAAGAAGTAGAAAGTTAAGGTTGACTCATTACTTAGTATAAGCTTCTCGAATCTTAACATTTACTGCTTGCATAAAAGCAATATCGAAAAATTTGCTTAATATATTAATGAAACATTTACTAAATACAAAGCGTTTATTTGTACTTACTCCAACTGCACTCCAAAAGCTACTTATTTTACAATGGAAATATTACTATTGAGAAATAATGACCCCCAGGAATCTAAAAGAAAAAGAATCTTCTGGGTAGCCAAACCCTCAAATCTAGAAACACTTTTTATACTTGCCAATCTCCTCTTTTAACAAAAAGAAATAAAAAAAACGAAGCAGACATGAATATGTAGAGGGAGGGGAAAAATTCATTTTCTAATATTCACAGTAGGAACTCTTTTAATAACAGTGTACGGCGATATTTGCTTACATTCTTTAATAAGAATCGCATCTATTGATTTGATTGAAAAGCGTTTCTCGACGGAGCAAGGGCGTTGTTCTGGTCCTTTCTAATTATTGTTTACGTTCTATCCCTTTTTCGTTCGTTTTTCTTATTAGAGCGTGAGTAACAAATGGATTGAAAAGGGCCATTGAGGGCGGAAAGCCGTTGCTTGGTCTCGGCGGGGGCGGGGATCCATCGCTTGGGGGTCGCGGGGTTGAAGTCGACGGGGAATCGCGGCAGCTGAAACACCGGGACCGAGTGGGACCGGAACGTCCGACTCTTTGATGGCGTTCAAACAGTGACACGGACATTGCAATTTGGAAGCCAAGAACTCTGCGGGGGGAACCAGCTTCGGCGGCCGGAGCTTCCGTCTCCTTTAACGGCTGCCGAAGGAATCGGTCGCGACGACCGGGAGGAGGAGAGAGGGCGCGCCCGTTCACCCCGAGGACAATGCCAGGTACTTGAACTGCGTGGCGGGAGTGCGAGCAGGGAAGGAACCACCGACCTCCCCTCGCCATTCACCCGCCTCGATGCACACGGCGAACGAACAACGAAAAGGGTGGTAACACACAGTCACCGACAGAATAAGTCGCAGGGTCTATAAGGTGTCCCTCCCCCCTCTTCACAGACCTAACCTACTGCAACACTAAATAAGGAAGGAAACGCTGGATTATGCACGCAACTCACTCACCCACTCTCTTTCTCTCTTGCTCCCTCTTCCCTCCGCTAGCTCTTACAGAGTCTTTTCACTTTTGTTTGGAATTCTTGTTAATCTAGTCAAGAGAACTTTGAATCGAGTCTTTTTTTTTTCATATTTCCTCCTTTTAACTTATGTAGCTTAGTTTGGTAAATAAACTTTAGCATAATTTAAACTTATTTACTTCTTTATCTACATGTACATTAATGAACAGGCTATATACGAGTTATCATAAGGAACTAATATATTTCGTTTATAGTAGTTTCAGGACAATTCAAGAAGAAAAATATGTACGTTTTTACTTAGTTACGAATTTTGATATCATCTTAAAAATATAAATCAATTTTCTTTTACATTTTTATGATAATTAAATTTGAAACTAATATATTTTTTAAAGTTTTCTTACAGCCAGTCCTGTATGAAGTAGACCTATTGAAACCGTCTCCGATATTTAAAAGGGTTTCAATACGTTTTTATTTATACTCCGTCCGACGAAAGTTTGACTGGGCGTGTCCAATTGCATTGTTAATTTCATTTTGCAACAATTCCTAAAGCATTCTTGTTGGAGAGAACTTAAATAAGTAATTGATTATTGTTCAATGATTTGATCAAACAAGAATGCGATATGCAATGTTATTAAAAATAAATTGTTTAAGAATTCTTAAGTTTATTATAGGGATTAACTTTTGGGCTTAGCAATATCATTTAAGGATATTCTGGATTAGTATTAAAATTTTTTGTTGTAACTCCTTATAATTAAATATGATAACTTAATAAATTACTAATGAATGATACATAAAGTCAAAGTTAACCAATGATTATGGAGGCTTGCGGTGGATAGGTGTTGATTTTGAAGATGGTGATCAGTTTTGTATTTTAAACTTGAAGAAGAAACAATCTTGGATGAAGAAGAGCTAATATTATGGTATTATACAATGATAATGTAGCTGAAGCTAGCGAAAGATAACTAGTTATTGGAGTGATTTTGTTTATACACTGATTGGGAGAAAGTAATTGGACACTTTCGATTTTAGACGTTTTGTCGAATATCTAGAAAAATACATGAATTATCCTGAAATTTCAGGGGTGTAAAAAGGATGTTACACCTCATATATTTCAGCGAAGGATTTCTCCCGAAGGCAAATAGGGGACCAGCTAAGAAGTGAACCAAAAAAATAATGTTTGGAATCACCCTGTAAAAAATAATGCTTGAAATGCATTGTAGCTGTAGCATATGCTTAAGAGGCTTGTTTTACTTTTCTGTGTTCATTTG
>JAHWFO010002669.1:1868170-1899939 GCA_023313115.1 Rhysida immarginata
AATTATGCAAAAGACAATTTGGTAACGCATGCGCAGTTAAACATTATTTAGTAAAAATGCTCATATTTCATCAAATATTTAATATTTTTCTACTCTGATTGCAGGGTGTTGTCTGTCAAATTTCCTGAAAATGGCATTACATTAGGTTGAAAATCCTGCGTGTTATAAACAAAAAACTTACGAAAACATTTGTACTTTTTAAAGAAACCTTTATATCTCCATGAATATACGTGCTATTCTCATACAAATGAACACAGAAAAGTAAAACAAGCCTCTTAAGCATATGCTACAGCTACAATGCATTTCAAGCATTATTTTTTACAGGGTGATTCCAAACATTATTTTTTTGGTTCACTTCTTTGCTGGTCCCCTATTTGCCTTCGGGAGAAAACCTTCGCTGAAATATATGAGGTGTAACATCCTTTTTACACCCCTGAAATTTCAGGATAATTAGTCAAGTATTTTTCTAGATATTCGACAAAACGTCTAAAATCGAAAGTGTCCAATTACTTTCTTCCAATCAGTGTTTAAGTAAATAAAAAAATAACTAATTGTTGGAGGGTTTGACATTGTCCTGTTTCTTCACGCTTTGACATTATTTGGCAACATAATAAATATATATCATCTCCCTCCTACGATTTATCAATATCAAATATGAAATCATGAAAAAAAGGAAGTTCTGATTACTAGATACATGTATATGTATTATTAAAAGCGGTCTAGAGAACGACTTTGAACGTCTTATTGTCGATTTTTAAGTTTTCAAATTAAAAACTTTTAACAAGGTTTAATAAGAAACGGTGAAGATTTATAAATACTGTACAAGATCATATCAATGCATATATATTCTAGTCCAAATAAGTTTGACTGGGCGTGTCCAATTAAATTTTAATCTTCAATTGTTAAACAATGTTAATGATACTTTGCACAGTGTCGAACAATTGAAGTTTAAAATTTAATTGGACACGCCCAGTCAAACTTAAAATTAAACAGAGTCAAATCTAATTGAAACGCTCTGTGCTTTAAATTTACGAGCGCCATCAGAAATGAGGAAAGGATGAGAGCTTTGTTTTTGGAGCTCAAGATTAAAAGCAAATGTCTAGATAATGAAATGGGCAATCAATTTTAACATTTTGATTTCGTCAACGTTTACAAATTTCTAATTTGATTTAAATGGGAAGTGATTTTTAGTTATTTATTTAATTGTTTTATTACATTCTAAGTTAATTCTAATAATGTCTGGCAGATACTTTTTATTGTGATTTAGGCCTACTTTATTCGCATTAAAGAAGAAATTAGAATTGCATTGCTACATTGTACTAGAACCTTAATCAAAAATGTCAAAACGTTAACGAATAAAAGCGTGTTTTGTAAAATTCTAGATTCTATAGAGAATTTTGAAACGAATCAAAGGATGCCCACTAATATAGTTCGGGGCAAACTGTTACATTATGAAGTGCTCGTTCTCGAATCAACCAAATCCAGCCGGTGCAAAAGGCAATGAAATCGACATGAAAACGCAACTTGTCTCCGTGCGGATGCTATAGCAGATGGGCTCCAGTGGACGAGGTTCCTTTTGTAACCTGATGCATCGAAGCGACTGCTTTTCACCGACCGAGGTACCGGAAGTTAATGACGCTCGCGTCTAACCGTTTCATGCTCGAGGGTTCCGGTTCACTTTCTCTCCGGTGAATGGGCGCGTGCCCTTGCTTGCCTTCACTCCTGATAATTCAGATGGAAATCAATTAATTAGTGCTCCCGTGCCTTCGTCCCTCCGTTCATTGTGGTTCCAACCTCGACCCTTCCACCCACTCACCGGGAATCCGCTCTCAGCCTCCATTTTATTCATGTTTCTCGGACATTCACACGCTCGCATCGAGTTCCAGCCCAATAAGCTTTTTTTTTTCCTCTTCCCCTATCCTCCCTTCAATCCCCTTAAATCCGTACTTTTTTCGGAGAAAGGATGATCTTACACTGGATAATTGCCGTCTTGTTTCTGTCACTTGGTCTCATCTCCTTGGAAAATCACTGAGAACTGGAACCGGTAGCTCTTTTTTTTTATTTAATTGCGTTTTTAATATTTAACGCTTTAAGAAATAAAAAAGCCTCTTCTTTAATATCTTTATTGCAATAACCGTGAAAACCAGAAGCCTTAATATATTAGATGATTACGTATTTAATATTAATTATGCCCTTCGGTACGACCATCTGATAGGAGGGGGGCTCAGAGGAATATTAAAGCAATTTTATTAAATGCATGACACTTGTTTACGAGCTTTTGATATTTCAACCAAATATTTCCAAATATGCGAAGAATCGTTCATATGCATAAATCAGTATAAAATAAATACGAAATTTACACATTAAATCGGCAGCTGAATCCAATATAAATTAAAATTTTTGATTTTCTTATGAAACTAAACGAAATGAGATATCTAACTGTATGTTTTATTATTCTAAATATTGTCAAACTTGGTTTTTAATTTTAACATTTATAAAACCTATCGTCAATTGTGCGGATAAAATGGAATTGGTTTTGATTTTCTAAAATTCATACATGAATGCTTTATATGAGAATCGTTCATGTGATTTTTTAAACATTTTTATCTAAGATTTACAATATGGCATATCATGTTTTTAAATGATAAATTTAAAAAAAAAATTTGGAATCTAAGCTTATTGGTATTACTATTATGCAAATGTAAACAAAAAATTCAATTCTGGTAAAATAAAAATTGGGCAAGAACGATCTTAAAAGTGAGTGGTATAGGATAAATCTCATTTACGTTGGCATAATGCTTGAGGTTTTGATTGGCATAATATTGAGTTCTTAATCTACCATTAAGGGAAAAATAATTATAGTCAAAGGGAAACCAGTGAATCGTAGGTCCGATTCCCGCTGAGGGGGATGGGTGTTTGCGCTTGTCCCTCAATGTAATAACAATCTTGGAGGACCAAGCAAAGTATTCAGTGGGTTGATCGCCTCCTAGGCTAAATTTAACATCCTCGACACCGAAAAGGTAAAAGAGGAATAAAAAAGATTAGAAGATTGAAAATAGCAAAATATTTCTACAACCTAGATAATATCAAATAGCAAATATTTTCGATCCCTGTAGAAATCTTTACCTAGTATCAATCTTTAATTTACAGATTTCTGGCGTTAAAAACTGGAATTTATTCCTATGGTCTTCCTTTAAAGCCTTAGGAAATATAGAGCACATTCAGATTTAAAATCAGAACAGGCTTGGTCGCATACCTTATCGCGTATTCAAATTCCTCATTACATGTCCGTTTTTACCTATATTTATGCGTACACTCTTTTCTTCTCTACTCCATATACCGCTTTTCCTTGGCATTCAACATGCCTGCCTTTCGTTATTTTTCCTTTCCATCCATTTTCTACTCTTTTTCTATTTATCACTTTTCTTGTTTTCTCAAAAAAGATCCGCTTTTTCCTTTCTTCCTTCCTCCCTTTTTTCCCCTTCTCTCTTCTTATTCCTCCTGGTGAGCCTTTGCCGAGGAGACTCCGCCCCCGCAACTGCCTTCTCAACTCCCCTCCCTCGGCCTTCCTCCTCATGTCAAACTATAGAACGAACTTGCAAAGAAAAAAAAGGAAGACGGGAGGGGGAGAAAAAATCGAAGGCACCAGCCGAGGAACCCAGTCGAGTCTTTGCAATTTCGCATTCATTCAGTATGTCGCAATGTTAGGGAGTTTGCAGCAATAATAAATCGTCCATCGGGGTTAAGTTAAATTCCAGAAATCTTAACTGTAATTGTACTCGGTGTGGTCTTAAATTCGAGAAATCTTAACTGTAATCTATCAAATAAGTTATCATCAGGTTTGGTTTTTTTTTCGATAAATAATTGCAAGTTTTTAAAAACTCGTTTTTCCACTGGAATACTGTTTTGGTAACGAATGGAATCTTTACCAAGAAAATCAAATCCTCGATGTTGTCTTCGACATACAATATAATACACATTGACTGCTTCTTTGTATATATGCGTCTTCTCGTTATCTCCAGAAACACTGCAATTCCTTTTTTTTTTTTTTAGAAAATGTATACATAAACCATCTGTATTTAAAAAGCAAAAATTGCGTTTTTCTATTGAACTTGTGCCTACTAATTGTAGTTGAATTTAATGTTTGTCTGTACCGTCGTCGAGTTGTCTGCTTCCAATGACTGACACTTCCTCCCAACTTCAAGGAAAAGTGCGTTGACCTTTAGCATTAACGGTGAGCGTGTGAAATGGTGCCGTTTCACGAAATAGAGCAATTGACGTTGAATATCGAGAGGGAAAATGGGGACACAATGGGAGGAAAGCGTCGAGGAATTAAAGAAAGCTGTTCGTGTCCACTCCAACTGCAGTGTGACCTCTGTCCTTTGGGTTCGCCGGGGTTAAACGCGACAAAACCGCTCGTCCTCCAACTATTGGACAAAACCGGTGACAACAAACGACCCCCAAGCGCTCCACGAGAAAAACAAGTTAATGGAGGCTGGGGACGAAAAGAACTTGACACATTCTGACATAACAAAAAGTAGAACTGCCGATAATGTTGTCAACAAGCGCATGAGGGGAAAAAATAATTCCTACGAACTTATTTTATTATTATAAAAAAAATAACAAAGGATTTCACTTGGAACGCTATGTCTCCCGTTAAAGTTGATATTATCAACTTGCAACTGCAATCAATACGTTTTTAGCTTAAGAAGAAAAAAAAAATTGAAAATTAAAATTTACAAAATCCATGCAACAGCTGAGTTTGGCAATTTCTTAGAATATTATGGAAAATTTCAATAGCAATATTACAAACAATTTTCTAATAAACTGAAATAAATAGTTTTACAATCCAACATAAGAACATGTACTAAGAAGTTAAAAGGGTAAACAAACTGTGGATACTTTTAATTAAGAAATTATCGATCCACTTTTCCACAACGAAAATTTATTAATCCATATTTGTACACTTTGATTGCTATGCTACAATTTTGAAGTGAAAACGACACAATTATTTTAAATATCACTATATTTACATTTATTGAAATATTTTACTGTACATGGATATCATCCAAATTGTAAACACTATATATCAATTCACTCTAATGATAATTACCCTCTAATTTATCATTCAAAATAATGTCATTTGTTTACGTTCAAATTGTGTTCATATTAAGTATTTTGATGCATCATCAACTTTCTCGTTTCGATTTGTTAATAATAAAGTAGTTCAAACATTTTGTTCAAATGCTAATTGGGAAATCATTTTAGATTCATTAAACGTCGATTTAATTTAGGAACTTAGTAATTACAGCATTAGGAAATTCTGCTTAATTTTGCGTTTATTCCCAGTGATTTATATTTTAGCATTCCTTACATATGTATATAACAACAGCGGAAATCCGTGGCATGCATACCAAATCTGCGTCCCTTTTCTCCACAGTTTTGAAGTGAGAATATTTTGTCAGATCCGCCTAAAGACGCGTTTTTCGTGCTTCCCTGTAGAACATATTTTCATTTCATGTCATGGAGACGGAATTTTAATTCGGAGATGCTAGCAAATCACATTGCTCTGCGTTACATTAAAATATAACTTTATTTGTGTAAATTATATAGTTTCAAGCATTTTACTTGATATCTAATGAAATATCGGTTCCTGTTTGACTTTAGAAATGCCATTTTTTTATACCCGTCTTCTTTCTTTGCACTTTCATTCTAAACAATAAATAAAAATTAAAAAGAAAGCATAAAACAAGTTATTATTAATGCAAATATTAGTATTGCCAGTAAATAAGCCGGAAAAGCTGAAGACAAATTTATTAAATTTGCTTAATTCTTCTAAATTAATACGGTCTCAGCTTCTCAAGATATACAGAAATTTAAAAGCATCAAACTTGATTACGTGAATGAGGATCGCTAATCGTTTGCTAAAAAGTACGTTATAAGCAATCGCAAAAGTGGCAATTCTACTGAAAATTTAGGTATAAACCGATTTTGAACCTATCAAATGACAAATTTTTTACATTAAGAAATAATGAACTTCTTCCTTAGAATGCGTGTATAAGGCGTTCACTATCTACGTTTTTTAATGCTGAGTTTTCGTTAAATAGAACTAATTCGTTTCGATAATGCTGCTAAGTTATTAAGTGCACGAAAATATTCACACACCGCTTATAAAAATTTGAATATTTATCGTATTTAGGGTGTAAATTAAATGTTGGGCGCTACTTGGAGGATCCTAAAAACAAAATAAACTGAAAATGTTCTTGGAAGTTTTTTAATAGACTGTATCAGTTTCGATGCGGGACTTAATTCCCCGAGTTACTGACCGCACTGCCGGATATGAACTAAGTCCCGCATCGAGCGCCTATCTTCTAAACTAATGAACGTACAGGACTATAAATTGAAACGATTAGAAGCTGGTATAGAAGCCTATCAGCCTATGTGTTGCGAATAAAACTTGACGTCATCACATTTCAAAGTCATTTTTCACGAAACGAATGCCGTCTACTAAAAAATTTCCAAGAATATTTTCGTCTTATTTTGTCCTTACGAAACGATCCTCCAGGTAGCGTCCAGCATTTAATTTACACCCTATATCAGCTAAACCATTGGAAACGGAATGTTTGCCCAATGTTTCTAGATTTTCATTCGTTTCCTGATATCTGTAGAAGTGCACCTGCGAGAACTTTTAAAAATTATCTTCCCATGCTAAAAAGGAGAGCCGCGTATCCATATAACTCGTAGCACTATAAACAAAGAAAACAACTATCTATTATTGTATTATTCACCGTAAACTGAAAAAGTTCGTTGGAAGACGAATGATGTTACAAAAGGTAATTTTAACACTGCACCTCGTAACATTCAAATCGCACCCTTCCGTCGTTACCTAAGAAGCAATCCACTAACTCAAAAGAGGTAACACCCAAGAAACATTAAAAGAGATATTGTTGATTCTCTGTGTTAGCATATCTGATTAAAAGCACAGCCCGTTGTTTTTGAGCAAAGCGGCTTACATTATCGACACAGAAATCAAAACCCGATGAAGTAACCGTGAATGGCCTTTTTTCCCATCAGTTTGAGGCATCGGCGTAACGCTATGCATTACTCCTATAGTGCGTTTCAGAGCAACTTGACTGTATTGGAACAGTTACGCAACCTTTTCACGCCCTGATGTGACGTCGCATAGAAAAGTAGAGCGGCGTAAGTTGTTGTGATTGTTGAAAGTTACATCTTTGCAAGGAAGCCATCCTCAGAGGCAGCCATAACCGCACATTGATATTGGATCAACTGCATGTTATTCGGTCCCGTAACTGTTCTAACACAGTCAAGTTGCTCTGAAACGCACTATAGTGCCGTTATATTTCATCAATATTAACATGAATCCATTTTAAAGAGTCGTCTTAAAAATGACGCTCCTTTATACAGAGTGTCCAAAAAGTTTCCACATATAGGAAAAGTAAAAAAATTTTTTTTATTTATCTGTCAAATATGTTGTGATTGCTTCCTGAACCGCCCTCAGTATGACTTCAATTTGTTGCTCTTTATTCATACATATTTTTTAGGATATCTGAAATATAAAATGTTAAATAAAAATAAATAAAAATGATTTTCATAAAAAAAAACTTATTTTTCTTATGTACGGAAAATTATGGGACACCCTTTATAACAATTACTCTACAATTGGTTCTAGGAAGGGCTATAATGACTATAGGAAGCTAAGATTGAAGAGAATCTTGTCAACTTCAAGTGAGGAGTCTTAGAGCAGCGGAATTCTAAAGACCTAAAACTTCAATTGTGGCGGATGGAACGTCCTCTCTAGCAAAAGCTCGATGCTCTACTGGTGGACCAACCGAGATTTGATGATCATTATCAACGCGTCGTCGCCCGCCTCAAAGAAAAGCAGACTACGTTTTACAAACGAATAGCGAAGAGTTGTGTCGCGTTCGATCTCTTCACAGGGATGTGGCCTGAGTTCTTTTGAACACTTTACGAAACTCTGTATACCATAGGTGGGGGATCTCCGGGGCTTGTGTTCCCGATACGTTCCTGGAACATAAAACTATTTTTTCATTTGGTTTTTTATTCGATCTTCTATTGCCGTTCGGAACTGCAGTCCGTCATCTACACTTACGTATGTGGCTCTTTACACCTCTAAGAGCTGTCACATCGACACATACTTTTCCAAAAGCCTTATCTCGCATGAGACATTATTGGTGCCGACAATATGTGTCTGTCTGTCTGCAGTTTCTAGCGTTCGAACGTTTGCGAATTGCCGAATTTTGTTTTCGCCCTTCGATAAGTACATCAAAAAGCCAGCCTAATTACATGAATGGGTGGTAAAAATCAATCAACTGCTTCCGGATCAAAATTATTTTGAATTATTTTTATCCTATCTCCTAGAAAGGGGATAGGGCCACCTCAGCAGTGAAGAAGCTAGGGTGGAGTAAGCCCCAAGCATTCCAGAAGTTCTAAAAATTACTTAGAATTCGGAACCCCAATGAGACCGTATCAGATAATAAGCAACAAAAAAAAACAGACACTAAAGTTTTTAGAATCTTTACACATCTAGGATGAACTTCTGGAATGGAATGTTTTTTCAGGTTCAATTTATTAGAAATTCAAAACTAAACTGTCCGGCCACTATATAAAGTACACCCACCTAGTAGAGCGTTGTGCCTCTTTTCGTCTTCAAAACAGCTTGAATTCGTCAAGTCATGGATTTAACAAGTGTTGAGACATTATGTACCATGCAAGAGTGCGTTACATAGAGGAAGCAGACGTGGAGCGAATATTCCTTTCCAGCTCTTCCCACAATTTACAACCGGATTGAGATTGGTGCACGGGCGAATTATCTTGCTGGAAATATCCATCTGCTTGCGAATAAACTATCAACATGAATGAATGCACTTGATCGGTAGACATTCCGCATACCATGACTCTGCCTCCACTGGCTTGCACAGTTGTCGATAGAACATGATGGGTCCCTGGACTCATTTTCTTTACGCCAAATTCTGTAGGCTATCAACATGATGCAGCAAGAAGTTTGACTCATATGACCAAGCGACCTTTTTCCAGTCGTCGATAGTCCAGTGCTGGTGTTGCTTTACCCACAGCAGGTGAGTTTTCCTCTTTTTCCTCGATACCAGAAAGTACCTGATATGGCTGTTGTACCTTATCCAACAGCATGTATCTAATGGTACGTTGTGAGATATCTGCGCAGCAAAGTTAAATTCGGACGTCAGTTAGGCAGCAACGACCTGTTTGTTGGCTTGCACAAGCCTACCCAGCCTCCGTTGATCTCTCTCATCAACGAGTAGTCTCTTTGACTGGAGTGCTGTGACTCGACGATGTTTGTGCGATGGACCATTCTTGATACACACCTTTGAGACTGTTGTACGAGAAAAGTTCAGGAGAACTGCCGTCTTGTCCAGCACGTAGTGCATCTACTACGATCACGTCACGTTCAAAGTCGGTTAGATCTTTGCTCTTTCCCATTATCGCTGGGATTTGTAGTCTCAATTGCCGACGGAAAAGTTGGTCCTGTGTATTTATACCCAAAACAAATCACGTATTAATGCAGCAGAGTGGACCGAACCATTTGTGCGCACAGGGAGTATGTACCTAATAAAGTGGCCGAACAGAGTATATATTACAAAAAAAGAAAACGTTGTTGGAACTATCACCTAACATTTTTGAAATCTTACATGTCTCATCATCTCGTTTTTTGTTTCACAGAAGCCTTGAATTGCGTAAGAGACTCTTCTGACATTCCTCTTCGAGTAAGGTTGATATAATCGAAGGATAAAGCTCTTAGCCTAAAAAAAAAAATAAATAAAACCGAAAAAAATCTCCAATTGGACTTTGAAAGATGTTCAGTTTTTTGTTTTAATTTTTCCCTCAACAACAGAGTAAAAAAAAACAAACCCAAACCCGCCTTCATTTAATTTGCAACCCTCACGAGCTTAATCAGGATAAATAATGGCGCCTATAATTCCCTTTCCCCCCCACTGAAGAAAGATAAGAATACCTCGTTTTCCAAATTAAGAATCTAGTGTAGGGGGAAAAACAGAGCCACCTTCGTCAAAAAAAACTTAAAAAGACCAATCAAAGTTGCTTCTCTGGAACGAACACGAAACTGAAAACTCAAAATAAAATTTTAAAAAAGAAAATAAAAAAAGAAAGCAATGACGCCCAGTGTTCTGGATAATGTAGTTGGTTGTAGGGGACCTTCTCTTTCGAAAACGACAAAGTGTTCCACTTATAGAATAGGAATTTGTTGTGTCTGCTTTTCAACTGTTAACATGCACACACAAACACACATACCACTTCCACATACGAACACAAAATTTTCAACAACTGAAGGGGGGGAAAGTGTAAGGAAAGAAAAAAGTTGCAAACGAATCAACGTGAAAGCCTTTTCCTACCCCTCCCAATCTTCCCCTCTTTGACTTGCAGTCTTAAATAACGAGAATCCTAATTGAAATAACAAGAGCGTTCTCTATCGGCAAGGGCGTGTGCCACAATACAAAGACGGGAAAAATTGCTCAGCAATTCGAAAAATGCTTAAAAAAGATTTTTGAACTGTATTACGCTTTACTAAAAGCTAGAATCTGTAGTGACGAAAATTTTCGGCGTCTTTATAATCAATAAATTAATAAGAAAATAAAATCATTATAAGGTACATTATGTTGATTGAACTTTTGTTTCTTCTCGGTCTGTTGTGGCCAAATCAATTAAGACGGAGGAAAGGATATGAAGAAGCTAATGAACAGTGACAGTCTTTAATCCTTTACGAGTCCGAAATCAACGGTGAGTCACAAATATTTCTCATAAAAAGCAAATATACGTATAAAACACATCTGAATGCTTCGATTGCCATCTTCAATTGAATAATACTTATAAAACGCCAACTTTATTCTTTATTAGACAGATTACGTTAATTTGGAATATGATAGTTGAATTCGGAAAAATGTATAAAATACTCTTGAATGGAAGGTGACTATTTACAAACGATGAAGGGTAAAAATGCCAATATAGGAATATTACTGAAAAATTAATAAAAAAAAACTTAAATATGTAAAATAGTATAAACAAGTTTTTATTGAATAGTCACATTACAGGGTGCTCAAAAATGATCTTGACAACTTTGATCACATATATTTCAGAAATAGGGATAGGTAGAAAGGTTCACGCTTAATGTTCACACACCCATAAAGGTTTAGTTGCCGTTAAACAGAGTTCAACGTGTGCGCTATCTGTAGCACGCAGGATTCTAAGCGATATTCCAATTCCTCCCATGTCCTTATTAACGTTTGCAATTGCTGCTGTGATGCGAGCTCGCAGTTCCTGCAGATCCCTCACCGCGGTATGGTAGACAGTATCCTTCACAACACCCCAAAGAAAAAAATCTAATGGGGTTATGTCTGGAGATCTTGGAGGCCTGGAAATGGGTCCTCCTCTGCCAATCCAGCGATCTGGAAATGTGTCGTCCAAAGCCTTCCTAACTTCGTGTACCACTGTCTGATGGTCGGACATGGCGAGCTTCTGTAAAGTGTCCGAAACGTCCGCTGGACCTAGGTGTCAGATTTGGCCTCTATTAACCATTCAACACACTGTGCTATCTGCTGGGGAGTGGGGGGGGGGGGCATTTTCATCATTAACTAAGTAAGAAAAAAAACTTTAGGTGTGTGTGAACATTTTGCTGCAAACCGCACCTTTCTACCTATCCCCATTTCTGAAATATACGTGATCAAAGTTGTAAAGATTATTTTGGAACACCCTGTATTTTGCCATGCAATAAAGGTTGAACTAGAAGACCATTGTTGACAATTAAAATGTAAAAACTATTTCGAACAAACACATTTCAGGGTGCTAGTAGGAAGATTTTCAGTCATTAAATGGCATCAAAAGGCATACATATACAGTAATAAAAATACACAAAAATACGAGTGGAAGTAAGTTACAAATGGATATAGAAATGAAACAAATAACATTGAAAGCTACTTTTATTTTTCCACATAATCTCCCTGTACCGTGAGGCACTTGTCCCATCGTTTCACAAGCCCCTCAAAACCGGCACCATAAAATTCTTTGGGCCGCTTTCTGAACCAGGTAGTGAATTCCGTTTGTACAGCTCGGAGCCGAACAAATGGAAGTCGCTTGGAGGCAAGGTAAAGACTATACGGAGGATATTCGAAAACTTCCCAGTTGAACTTTCGCAGCATCTCAGTTATCTTGTTGGCAATATGAGGACGCGCGTTAGAATGCAATAACAACACGTCTTTGATGAGGAGTTCTGTTCGCTTTCGTCGAATGACATTACATGAAGATATTACAGTAGGAGTCGGCATTTAAAGTTTACTCTCAAAACCGGAATGTGGGAAGCAATATGCCCTAGCATTAGTTTCCTAGCGATGAAACTGTACTAAGGGAATTCACCGCCTGGTTCATACAGCAGCTCAAAGAATTTTATGCTGCTGGTTTTGTGGGGCTTGTGAAGCGATGGAACAAGTGTCTCATTATACAGGGAGATTAATGACTTGTTCATTTCTATATCCATTTATAACTTACTTACTGCCTTCCCCTCATAGTTTTAATCTCCAAAAACGTTATATCAGAATTACAAATATTAAATACGAAATGAATGGAATTGTTATGAATTTTTATTTTAATTTTTTAATTATTATCAACTTATGCGCAAATAGCATGAGCTCACTTTTTGAAAGGACATGACACATCAGTTGCCGTTCACCTTTAAGGTCCTCTGAAAACAAACCACAGCAATAAGGATTCCCTTCTTTTGATCGGCAATATATGGCTTAAGGGGGATTTTTATCTTTTATTACAAATTTCAATTGATAATAAAAGACTATAACACAAATAGGAAGCTTACAGAGTATTGATTTCGTCCGTTTAATACTTTTAATATGTCACGGCGATTTAATCATATTTGTAAAATCTCTTACTTCAATACTTTATCATCGGCCTCGGTGGCTCAGTGGTTGCGTGATCGCCTTTGATGCCCGAGGACGCGGGTTCGACCCCGGCCGAGGACGACGAGGATTTTTTCAGGGGGAAAATCCTGAGATCACGCACTTCCTTCGGAAGGAAAGTAAAGCCGTTGGCCCCGTGTAGTCGTTTGCCGGCTGCACGTTAAAGAACCCTTGCGAGACAAAATTTTTGGCTCCTATTACGCCGTCCTGAAATGACCATGACAGTTGATAAGGACGTTAATATCAAACAAACCAAACCAATACTTCACCGACATTCACGCAAAAAAAATTAATAACTCTCAATACACAAACGATCGCATAGTTCACCGACAGTGATAAAAGCTAAAATTATTACATTTATTATGTTTCTGTTTATATACAGGGTGGAATTAAAATAACTTATTCATTTTGAGAGCTGATAACAGTTTTATTAATGAATAGTAAAAAGGTAGAACGATACGCCACATTTCCCACTAAGAAGTTTATTCAGCTATGTATGTACCCAAAGAAGTTTCGCTGCCATATGGGAGAAGTTATAATTTAAAAAGAAAACGCATCCAAAGAAAAGAAGAAGAAAAATCAACCAAACAGAAATTTGCTACTCTTGCGTCTTACGTATTTCATCAACATTATGTATGTTGTTGAAAGGGCATGCCAATAATTGTAGAACTTGCTATGATGAATTCTTATGTGTATTCACTAAGTGCTGTTAGATTGGAGCGCTTGCTAACCGAAAAAAAACACTCTCCATGTATATGAAACAGTTCTCAGACGTCGGTGGCATCTTCCATTATTGCATAAGCATCCAGTATAAATAGAGCCACACAGAGCAACAAAAAAGATCGCGTTTCGTATTAAAACGATTTTGAGATTAGTTACATTTTGGCAACTTGTAATGAAAATTTAATTGCTTTTAGGCTGCGACTATCTTGTTTATGCATCTCTTCGATTGCTGTAATTCGCAAAAAGATGACAAGAAAGGTGTGCGGGATTATTTAGCAATAAATAACAAAACATATTACTTAGAATTTTTAATTGAAGGTTGGTTAATGAACACATTTATGATAATCTGATTCTTCAATTCGTTGAAAGTTATTAGTTTTCGTATTATGTAATTGTACATGAAAATCCATTTGCCACGGCTTTTGGGCCAGGAAACAATTACAATATTAAAGTACATAATAAATAACTATTTTCTGAAACATTTTAATTTTCGTATCAAGGACATCAAGCCATTCAAAATATTTACTGAGTGATTACTGAATTTTTCTAATGAAGCAAAAAAAAAATTTGGTAGTCCGAATATATGTCTTTTGTTTTTGTAAAGAAGTAGTTGGTTGCTAGGTTACAACAGCCTTGCGTTTCCTTGGCAACCAATTCATCCTCCGTTAAGAAAATCAATAATCGATATCGAAAATGTCAACGAATGCTTAGAGATAGCAGAGAAAAAAAATATAACTCAACGATTTTCGTTAGTTTTACCATCTTAAGAAGAAATTTCCTTTAGGGAATCACGTATTCAGCTCTGAATAATGATTAAGTAGTCACAAAATCGTAATCTTAAAGTTGTTCACTAAGCTTAAATGTTAAGAAAAGAGAATGTTAAAACCAAATTAATCACATAAAAACCATTGAATATACTTTGGAAAACATTTAATCTTAAAACCCGAGATATAAATCATAAGGAGGGAAAAAATGAAATTTAAGTTATAAAATTAAAATACATTAAGCATTTTAGGTGTATGTTTATGTAGACCCCCTATCTTTATGGCCCATTTTTCTTTTCTAGACGGATGAATCAAGATCAATCAAATTTTAGATTGGTGTAGTCCTTTTCGGTTACGTGATTGTAATCGTTTATGATTCAGGGAGTTGTGAACGCGGCAATTAGCCCATCGATTTTTAACATGTTTTCACGAGGGTAGAAACCGCTTAAGTCGCTTACTTAAACAATATATTGTCCTTGGTTTTATTGTTTCTTAAAGAAGGCTTATAAACGCTATTGCTAAAACAGGCACTTGACGTTTGCGATTAAAGAGACTCGACGATTTTCTCCACTAGGAGCGGTAAACAATTCACTTGAAACGAATTGAAGCCGTTTAGAATGGCACCGTTGTTGTACCGGTAATAAATGTTGTTTTTTTTCATACTGGAAGCGAAAGAAGAGAGTTGGGGAGGGGGTACTATGTGGTGAATAGCGACGCTCTTTCGAATCCATATAATGCCACGGGACCTGTTATTGTGATGGTTTGAGGCCAGGGGGCACAAGATGAAGGGAATTGGGAGGAGTGATGGTTGCGGTCGTTCCGTCTGACATGGGACGAGACGTGATGGATGAGAAGGTGGATCGACTTTAAATGGGTTCACGCTTTTTACTCCAATAGCCGACGATTATCTTCACGTCATCACCATGGGAATGGACGACTCATGAAGCACGACGTTTGTCATCGCGTAAAGAATAGTCTCTTTCCTTTCTTTTTCCACATTTCTTTTTTCTCTGGCGTTGTCTATCTAAATGAAGTCTCGCCTCTTATCGGAGTATTGTTTACGTTGTGTATTTCTTAAAAAGAAGATAAGGAGATCGATGATATATTTAACGGTGAAATTGCATTGACAGTTATAATTGACTAGAAAATATGTTGCTGAATTTTAATCAAGGAATGCATTCATTAGCTAGACATTAAAAATAGATATTTTTAATAGACATTTTCTATTTTTGAGTATCATTTAATGCAAGGAATTTCAGGACTATATCAAATTTTACAACCTCAACTCTTTAATTTTGCTCCTAAAATCTTACTTTTCCTCCAGATAAGTTTAATTTCGACAGAATAATGAAGTTGAGCCCAACACTTAATATCTTGTTTACAATACAATTTTTGATTACGAATGGTACACGTTCAACCGTCATCGATAATACAGGAAGCAAAATTCCCATCATAACCTTTAGGACAAGGTTTCAATTTATGACGCTACGCGGTGATAGTGGCCTTCTGGCTTAAAGCATTGGATATAGTTATTCATCCCAAGGCTTGAGCAGCTACTGGGTGCATTGGCAGGTGGCGAATATCCTAGGTTGTTATGAATCAAGACATCCCCGAATGATCAATAAGGGAACGCAGACCAACTCCCGAACCCAAGGTGTTATGCGTCCCGTGCTGAAGGTGGATGGCACTTCGGTTATAGTGTCTTTTAATTTTCAAGAGTATTTAGCCTAATCCCGGTATGGACCGTCAATCCTGCATTTATTGCACCAGTTCATGGCTAGTAATATCTTTTAATCCACCTGAGGACCCTGCGAGGAACCAGGATCCTGAAGTTGATCCCAACGTGGTAGAAATGACCACAGTTGACTCAACTTTTATTTATCAGGATGCTGTTTACGGACCAGAAGTGCCACAGGCTTCACAGCAGATGGTCTCAGACGAGGGCAGCAGCAAGTCTGACAAAACACAACTTTCTGGATCAGCCAGACACCGTAAACCCAGAAGGAAAAAGTTGAAGGGCACCAGAGTTGAGATATCTAGGATCGGCCCACAGCCCCCTGTTAAGGAGGTGCAAACCCCGACCAAAAGATCTAGGTTTGAGGGTAACTCCTTCATCAGAGGGCAAAAAGCTCATGTAAAAATCCAAACCTGGGAATTTTCATGAAGCTCTTATTTCTGTCTAGATGGCAGTTACTGGATGGCTATCCAGAAGAGCAATAGCTGGTGGTCTTCCAGGAGTTGCTTATGAATTATATAGGGGATATGCCTTTGGGCACAGGACCCCACTTTAAGCATTTATTTTGCTCTGTGAAGACCAAGCTACCAGCGACTAACTGACAACAACAGTCAACAGGATTAGTCCTTGAGAGGGAGAGACTCTTGATGGATGAAGCGAGAACACTCGTCAGAACCACTAACATTATCTTGAAACTCACGGAACTTTTCAAGAAATATTCCGGTAAAGAAATCCTGAAAAGGAATGAAATCCAGAATAAGGACTTTATCTCAAACTGGAGGATCATGGAGTAACCACTGTATTGGCTCTCTCTGAACCAGATGTGAGGATTCTGCGAGATGGGGGATGGAATTTATACATAGGACTATCCCAGATCCAAGCTAAAGTTACAGAAAAACCCTGTACAACTTCGCCGTCAGATGCTGAGGTGCATTCAAGCAAACCTGTAGCATAAGAAACTGGCGGCTGCCAACCTCAGTGGAACCTTTTGCTGAGGACATCCACATTGCTCTAATTCAGGAACCCTGGATTTCCAAGGGCGGAATTAGAGGATTGACTAACTGTGGAGGTAAGCTAATTTATGAATAATCTTGACCATCTCCCCGTGCTTGGTTACTGGTTAAAAACAATATTAATGCACTGCCCATGTACCAATTATTCTCTAGGGACTTGGCCGTAACAAAAATTGCCTTTCGGATGGATGGAAAGAATCAAGGTAACTACGTGTTTCAAAGAGTTTGTCTTATCTTTTCAGTCACCCTTGTATAGTGAGCAGTCAAAAAATTATCCAATGGATTCATGATGCCGTTATTTATAGTCTTCACGACTGCAGTATTTGCCCTACTGTCAAGCTAATTAAATCGATCGAATATACGAGGGTTGTTACTTTATTAGTGGCAACTATTAATTACAACATACAAAAGAGATACTTCTATAAACCTCTACATTCCCTCAGTGTTCTCCCCAGTATTGTGTAGAACCCGTTTCCAAGGATATGGAAGCCACAGCATACTTGCAGCAGCGCATATTTTCTGGATGGTGCGAATAGAATGATCTGTCGCCTGAATAACTTCGGGAACAGTTCGGAAGTAGATGCCACGAATCACCATCATCTTCACATTGCTGGGGTTCTGAATCACTTTTGACTTTTGTAGGAACCCGTAATGACACTATTCGTTCGATTGGCGTTTCAGTATGGGATCATACGATCGGGCCCATGTCTCCTCTATTGTTATGATTCGGCCTAGGAAACATCCCCTTCGCGCTCATAGCGTTCCAAGTGGGTTTACGCAGCATCATATCGTTGTCATTTCTGCAATTCCGTCAAATGATGCAGAACCCATCGCGATGCAGTTTTTTTATGCATTTAGACCGGTCTCTCACAGACGATGCTATTCTTCACAGCACAGCGCATGCTCGGGGCGTTGGATTAACGAGTGGGTTGGGTATCAGTGGATCGAGGAACAGTGGATCTGTATCCGGGTGTATGCCAGTTATATCATCTCGTATATTTTGTCTGTCCTACGAATTTTAACCTACGAATCTAATAATCATTGGTCCGGAAAAATGTATGGATGATTATTAGAAGGGAGCAACTGACAATTAAATGATGAACGGAGACAACTCACGTCTTCGATGTTCACTATTTTAAGACATATTTTAGAAAGCAATTTCAAACCAGCCAGCAACTACTAGAATAACTGTGTAGACCATCCTGGAATGATTACTTAGTGATGACCGTCACATTGTGTGAGAAGCACAAACCATTGTTCCGACCCGATTTACAGCTACGGGAAAACGAATATTAGTCTCTACTGTGCGATAAAGAGTCGACTGGATGGGCATCGTGTGCATATTTTTATGTGCAGCAGCCCTATAGAAGATCTCCGGCGCTCGCGATCTTCCGCAGTCAGGCGGATGTTCTTAAAGGTGATACCCAAGTGACCTGAACCCGGATTCTCTATGTAGTTTAGCTCCCCCAATGATCTCTTACCCACTAGGTTGGAAAATATCAATTACCTAGCTACACCTTTTCTGCAGCATCCGTATCACGTAGCCATACAAACGCATTGAGAGGTCTCAGTTGCGAAGAAGTAGCGATTCAACACCTAAGGCTCCTTTACTGCGCTGCTGTGACTCTTTCTAGTAGGGTAATACCTGCTGCATCTCCCAGGAATCTCATTTCGACCGCTTGCACTGACGATCGCACTCTATCGGTCATTACACAAGACTTAAGACCATAGACGAGAATGGGGACAAAGATAGATTAGAAAATAGAGAGCTTTGTTTTGTTTCCTAGCTCACATTTCGTTACCACGGACCGCCATAGCTCACGTCTGACACAGCTTGCTGCATCGATCCGAGCATCCAATTCTCTGTCCTACCGCCATCGCGCTTAAATGCAGTCCCGAGATGGGCGTAAAAGTGTAAAAATAAAGATATAAGATGACATCAGGGCCAAAGTTGTTAGAGTCAAGATTATTAAATTATTCAAGACTAATAGATCTAGGAGCATTCTATTCACAGATAAATCTCGATTTGGCCTGGAATGGAAAATTGACATCTACAGGGCAAGTCTAAATGAATGAAACTATTTAACGTGAATAGGATAAATTACGTATTTATTACAGAATAAAGTGGATAGGACAGCTCTCAAAGTTTATATGCGCGCTAAAAGCGCAAAAGAGCAATTGTAGTCTGCTGTGGCATGCTGGAATATTCCCTAGTCCCGCATTTAGATGAAGACTTAACTTGTCGCAACAAAATGGTACACCGTTCAATTATCACATAATTATCCGGTATTACCTTAATGAATAGCTGTTTCATCGTTGAACTGGCCTTGATATTATTTCCAACGGCTTGGCATTTTGTAGTTGGCCATCCAGGTTATCTTGCGATTTTTTTTAGGTATGCTGGCCTAAATATGGAAGAATCTAAGTATCCTTTAAACATTTCGTGTGACAAGCAGCTCTCACATTAAATGTTATGATTTATTAAGAATGAAGTAAACTTTGTGGTATATATAAATCTTCATCGAATGAGATATATCGACGAAATCCTTGAGGAAGAATGAATAAAAGAAAACAATAAAAAGTGACCGTCATACTCTCTGAACTTATGTTGGGCTTTTTTTAGAGTATCATAATAAATTAACTTTATAATTATACTTTAAAGTCGTCTTTCGTATATGTACTCTAAATACACATATATGGTATTGATTGATTCCATTATTTGTTGATGATCGGCTAATTCATTATCGACAATCATAAAATATTACTTCAATGCTGATTGTTAGGTTGTTAGCAAATCCTCCAACTTTTATAATCCTTGTGTTGTGGAGGCAAACTGTCCTTCCTTTTATAACCCTTTTGTTACAGTCTCGATCAAAGGTATTGGACACCCTTAATATTTCATCATAGTTTAAAGACTACCTCTATGAATGATAGTTTTTATACGGGTAAAATATGGTAGAGGTAGCTTATTATATAGGGCTGCATAGCGGCAGACGGCATGGAGAAAACAACAAATGACAATTTTAAACAATCCACACAAGTGATACACACACCTGGTCTACAAAAATTATCCATTTAGAGAGTTTCAAAAAACAGTCACAGTTGAAGATACAAAAAATGAGGTAAATACGAGGTGGTACACAAGATTTCCCGAAATTATTTTATTCTGACCGAACCGTAAGAGGTACGAAATTTTGCCGATAAATGGTGTTAGGGGCCCGTCTCAGCTGTAATTGTGCCAAGCAGTGTCATCCTATGTCCACGTGATTTTGAGTTTGAGCTGTTTTTGTCACTCTTTGTGTTGGTCGTATTGCGATTCTTGATATTAAAGCTGAAGAAAACTGCGTCTGAAACCCACAGACTGCTGAAGGAGGCTTTTGGTGAACAAGCTTTACACCAAACCCAAACATTTGAGTGGTTTAAGCGTTTCAAAGATATTGGGAGTCTGTGGAAGACGACAAGCATTCTGGTAGACCGTCAACAAGCACAACTCTGGAAATGATCACGAAAGTGCATGACGTGATCCGAGGCGACGAAGTTAGACCATCCACGATGTTTGTGATCGCCTTCGACCCTCATACGGGACATTTTGAGACGATTGAAGGAAAACGTGAGGCGCAAAAGGCCCGAGATGTGGAAGAAGAAAGACGACTGGCTGCTCCATCACGACAATGCTCCGGCGCATACATCGCTCGCTGTGAGGGACTTCTTCAACAAAAACAACATGACCGCTGTCCCTTGGCACTCTGCGATATCTACTGCTTCCGAAAATTTAAATTGCGGTTAAAAGGGCGGCGATTTGACTCTATTGAAGTGATTCAAGCGCAATCGCAGCAGGTGTTAAACATGCTCCAACCTGGGAACTACCAGGAGTGGTGGAAGCGATATATAGATGCCCAAGGTGAGGGTGGAAATTAAATGATCGGGTAAGTTACGTATTTTATAGAGGTACATTTCGGGAAATTTTGGGCAACACCTTGTAAGTGAATGTGAACGTTTGAAATTCAGTTGTTATATGAAGAGGGCAAGTCTCAAGTTGAAATTACTAGACTAACCAAATGTCAAATATTTCAGATATTTGGTACTCCTGGCGTAGTTTGTATAAGATGCGGGGAATACCTTCTCGAGTGCGTGGTGTCTACGGTAAAATATAGAAGAGAGCACATAATATGGCGTCAGAAGGCATGGAGAAATTAAGTGTGTACGAATTACGCATAAATGGTAGAAAATAAAGTGTTAGAACCGAATCTGCAACCATCGCTTACAAAGATTTCTACGATACCAAATTAAAGTATATAAAATTCCAACAAGGCAATGCCTCATGCCACTCGTTTGCAATAACCCATGATTCAAAGGGTTTGAGTTGATAACTGGCTCCCACTCACTAGATCTCAATTGGGTTGATCTTTCGGGCATTCCAAAGGTGAGCACAGCATCCTATTTTGAGAAGACTTGAGACGCGCGTTCCAACGAGTGAAGTGAGATTTCTAATGGCGAGTCGATAGTTAGTAATAAAATATAAGGAAAGACTTACAAAATATTAATTAAAAATTATAAAATTTATAATTAAACATATTCTGAAAGTTCACAGCCAGTTATTTTGAGATGTCTATCTGACATTTTCAAATTATAATTTGTGATTTAAGTATAAGAAATTGTATAGACATTTTTCTCCCTAATGTTTGAGTCTTATGCTGATTTACTATCCACAAATTCGGATAGTTTGGAAAATGTTACGCCTTATTTGGATTCTTTAGATGGATTACCGAAGTGTTTAAATTCTCAACATCTAAATGTTTTTTACTTAAATATACGTAGTTTCCAAAAAAAGTTTGATCAATTACTTGTTTATCTACAGTCTAGTCCAATTGATTTTCATATTATTGCATTGGCTGAGACATGGTCTAAGGATATTTACCTCAGTACTATACATATACTTTTATCCATGCTTCTTCAAGTTTAAATCAAGCAAGTGGAGTTGCTCTTTATGTTAAATATGAAATTTTGCATTAGTACAGGAAGTGGTCTATCTAAAGACTGATTGTCTTCTTTATCATGTATGATAGATAAAAGGAAATTTAATATAATTTTGGTATATAGATCACCTAACTATTCTGTAAATATTTTTATACAAGAGTTGAAAATGGAACTTGGGGATAGAAGCAAAAATAGGTCTAATGTTTTAATTGGGGATTTTAATATTGATATTTTATCTGATGAAGAAAGAGGGGAAGTTAAATATTTTATTGATACATTAAGGAAAATGAATTATTTCCCATTTATTTTAACCCCTACTAGAGTTATTGAGACACAGCCACTTGTATTGATAATATTTTTGTAAATAATAATTTAATTTCTTCCTGTCAATGTTATGTTGTTGAATGTTATATAAGTGATCATTTTCCATTGATTTTATGTGTAGACATAGAAGAAACTTTAAATATACCTAAATTTACTTTTAAAATATACCATAATGAGTTAAATAATTATTACAAACAGATTGATTGGTATGTTGATGAAACAAGCATGGATATAGATACAATTTATAATACTTTTTATGAAAAACTTGTGAATGGTCTAAAACTCCATACAAGACCTGTTGTTGATAAACATAAAATTAAACTAAAACCCTGGATAACAACTGAGCTTATTTCATTAATAAAACGTAGAAATTAAATGGGTAGTTTTTTAAGGAGGCATCCAAAAGATATTATGTACAGAACTAGATTTCGGCATTTTAGAAAGTATGTAACCTCTCAGTTAAGGAAAAGTAAATGGAGCTATTTACAAAATTTATTTAAGAACGCTAAATCAATCTCTAAATCTTGGCAAATTGTAAATACAATTCTACATCGGAAAAAGAAAACTATTGTACCAGATTGTAAAAATGTTGATGTTGATAGAATTAATGATTTTTTTGTTGAAAATTGTGAAAATATGCAAAATATTGATAGATGTGATGTTACATGTTTGCCTTTTTCAGTTTCTAACTCATTTTATTTTACTCCTGTTGTTTTTTCAGATGTATTTAATGCTATAAATTCTCTTAATAATACTTCTTCAGTAAGTTATGATGGGATTATAACAAATTTATTAAAAAACAATATTACTATTCTGGTTATTCCAATAACTAAAATAATTAATCTTTCTTTTTCTCTTGGAAAATTTCCAAATATTTTAAAAAGGGCCTTAGTTACCCCTGTGTATAAATCGGGAGATCCAAAAAATTATGCAAATTATCGTCCAATTTCTGTTTTATCAAATGTCTCTAAACTATTTGAGACTATCGTTAAGCAGAAGCTTATTTCTTTTTTTAATGCTCAATCATTTTTTTCTCCATTGCAATTTGGTTTTAGAAAGGGATTAAATACAGAAATGGCCATACAACATTTAACATATAAGATTTCATCTGCTATTGAGGAGGATTGTAGGCCCATTGTATTATTTTTGGATCTGCGAAAGGCTTTTGATTCTGCAAACCATTTCATTTTACTTTCTAAATTATTTCAAAATGGAATTCTCGGTATGGCTTATGATTGGTTTGCTTCTTATTTAGAAAATCGAAAACAAGCTGTTCGACTGCATAAAAATTACAGTTCTTGGAGGACTGTTTCAACAGGTGTACCGCAGGGTTCAATTTTAGGACCTTTACTATTCTTAATCTATATCAATGATTTACTTTTTTTACCTACTCAAGGAATAATTCAGGCATACGCTGATGATATAGCTCTTATTTATGATAAAAAAGAGTTTCTGAATGTCAATGTCATAGAAAATGATTTAAGTATGATAAATCGATGGTTATCTTCAAATGCTTTGACTTTAAACTCAGATAAATCTGTTTTTATGCAGTTTCATCTGTACCCTTTCTCTTCTACTTTAAATGTTTTTAGAGTTCATCAACTTGCCTGTGATACGATAAATTGTTCCTGTCCATTATTGAAAAAAGTTACTCGGTATTGTTACTCGGTTTTGTTATCTCGGATTTGTTGGAAAGAACATATTCAGGCCTTAACTTTCAAATTGAAATATGCTTCTTACATTTTATATGAAGTTGGACATTTTGTTCCATCAACTTTTTTACTAATTATTTATTTTACTTTATTTCAATCAATTTTTCAATATTGTGTTTCTGTTTGGGGTGGAACTTTTAAAAGCCATCTTACTAATTTAATTAAAATTATTGATAGGACTATTAGATTTCTTTCATTAAAAATTAGATTCACTAAAAATTGTATTATTTTTTCTTTTTTGAAATTATAATTTTTTAGTTAATTTTTAGTTTATACACGTTATAGCAGTCTGAGCAGATCAAGCCTTTTTTACTTAGTTATAATACTAGATCTTTAAAAACATATCCTATGTCAATTCCTCTTGTTTCTAGAACTTCTATAGTTCATCAATTTTATGTTATGGCTCCTAAATTATATAATTTAATTCCTCTTATTATAAGGCAGTCTCCAAATAAAAATATGCAGAAAAAAATGTTAAAAACTTCGATTAATAATGCAGATAATTTAGAAAGCCTTTTATTCTAAAAAAAGTGTTTATTTTTTAGTTTTTTTTGGTGTTTATTTTATCATTTGCTGCTGACACGAATCATTTTCTCTTTTAGAGCAATTGTTAGTTTTTATTCTTTTCAATATCAAATTTGTTCGTTTTAACTTCGATGAATTTTTAACTTTAAATTTTTTATGAAATTTTTTTTTATATTTTATGTAAATTCCTGGACAGATTCTGTTTATTTTGTAAATTTGTAAATTGATATTGTATTTTTTCAGTTTCATAATAAATTTCAATTCAATTCAATTAGTAGTTTTATTTTTATTCAAAACACAAATGAACCATCAATGTGGACTTTAAAGAGTACTTAATACTTTTGTTCAAGGCTGTATAATGGAGGTTTCTGTTGGAGCATCAGACTTTTCAGCTACCAATCAGAGCTTTGTAGTGTAAAACTTCGATATCCGTTTCCCCATAGTTATCTCTTTTGGTTCTTGAAGATTCTCTGGAAGAATTAAAAAATGAGCTCAATTTTCAGCAATGATTCCTGTTGTTACCTATCATTCATTTGGCTTTGTTGAAACTCGTTAAAAGGGCTCTGTGTATGGACTTAGCTATTATTTTCAAGACGTTTCTTTTATTTTTGCTTCAGAATCATTTAAACGCCCTTGTTTGATTCTTTCATTTTATTTTTCGCTTCGTTTAAATTTCGTGTCTTTCCCTCTGAATCCTCTGCCATATCAACTCAATACCCTCATTAGAGGTCGAAGGATCTCTAATGACTCCATTTAAGAGGGCAGTTGGGTAAAATTACTCCATGAAAAAAAAAACTTCTTCTATAAACCTTTAACTATTTTTTCATATTGTTTTCAAGTTTATTTAAACACTCGCCATAGCGCTCAATGAAATTCTGCATGTCTACTTCATAATAGTCTGCCGCCGGTGAAGAAAGTCGCGCAGTTTTCACTTCTAAATCGTCGTTGAAACGCAGGCTGCTGATGAACTCCTTTAGATACCGGAACAAGTGGTAATCGTTGAAACGCGAAAAAACTTCTTTAGATACCGAAAAGGTCGTTGAAACGCAAGGTCCGGACTATTAGTGGATGGTCAAGTTGTTCCCATCCAATCTATTCCTATGCAGACATAGGCCTACTGTAAGGATGGTGTTTTTAGACCATTCCATTCACTATAATATAAGCATCCTGTGGTCAGTTTTAGGCAGCTGTGCCGATAGCTCATTGAGTTAATGGCATGGCAAAATGGCTACTATATGAATAAAGTCATATCTGTTACCTACGAGTCCACCCTGTTACTTATTGCATAGTAACAGGGTTGACGGTAACAGGGTGGACGTACTCGGTTATAAAACGCGTTTTGTACATGTAAGGCCGGACAAGTAATCAAAACTTATTTCTACTTTAAAATGCCGTTATTAGGAGCTTTAGCATAAAAGCTACTTACAAGAATGCGCCCGTGGTCTGTACGTTTATCCGGCCGTCCGCCGTTTGCACGATAACTTGAAAACGAATTAACTTTTTCTAACTCTGTTTTCAGAAATATGACCATTAAAGTCCTAGCTCGGCCGTATCAACTTTTCAGAATTTTTCGTGGACCCCTTCAAGTCGAATTCACGTGCTAAAACAATGAGTGTAAAGAATACCAATATAATGGCATGTCATAACAATCGATTTGTCAAGAAGGAATACGTTGTTATTTTCTGTTCATCTTTTAAGCATTACTGACATCGGCACGCGCACGTGAAATCGCTTTGTCGATGCACGATTTCTCAAGTGCGCATAATTATGATTATAATCTATATTATTAAATAGCGGAAGAATGTAGCTACTTATTGGATTTATAATGTCAATCCGTCCCCTTCAAAATTTCTACATTTTTTTTAATTCGGAACGTAGCTTCCTATCTGCACTATTTTGTTTGGTTTTGATTGGTACTCTGGGGTCGGAATTACGGGGGTAGGATTCAGAGGGGACAACATATATATATTGTTACGTAAAGGCGTGAAATTCAGTATCCAGATTCCTCTAGGCTAGATCTACATTATTATGAAATTTAGGCCGAATTGTTCAATTGGGGTTGTATTTGCGGGGGTGGCAGTCACTTGGTCTTTAGAACTATGGCAACATATGGCGTGTAATATATCATACGTTGGGAAATGATGAGAAAGGAAAGAATATACGAGGTTTTTTTACATTTTCTACATATTAAGTTGAGAAAAATTTTTTTTGATTATAAAACTTGGGGAAAGGTAAAAAGTGCAGATAAAGGGGTAAAAATAGATGGCTGCAGGATCTGCTACTTGCCTTAACCTACTCTGGGGGAGTAATTTACTTTTAATAAATGTATAAATGTATTTCTGCTTCACTGCTAAAGCTCCTCCTTGGAATGTTTGCAAGATTTTATTTAAAAATAATAAAACGCTTCGTTTCAATACTTTTCATCTTGAATAGCAGAGTTGACTTTTTTAACATTATCCCCAAAAAAGCTGAAATAACGCTGGTTAAAAATAACTTATTAGGGTTTAGATATTAAAAACGAAATAAATTGAATATTAGGAATCGGATGGCATCAAAAAAAATTTTATATAAGACCATTACGTAAAATAAAATGTTAATTAGCTCGATCAATGCAAAACGGTACAAGCAATATAAATAACTATGTTCAGTAGAGGGCTGTGTCAATTAAAAAAAAAAAAGTATATACGCGTATTAAAACATGGTTAAACAAAGTTTTTTTTTTAAAGACATAGGACCAGTTAATCTTAAGTTAGGTTTGGAATTGTTTATGCAATGCCAAAACGTGTAATAAATGTTCATTACCCTTGCGTAGAATGACCCATTAAATAACTTTGTTAAGTATTATAATCATTGTTGCATATTCACAAATTATAAATTTTTATATAGAAAATTGAAGATTAGATGATGAATAATTTTTCTTTTAAACAATACGAAACTGACATTTTCTTTTGTTGCTGACCTAGACAGGCCCGAATTTAAAGCACCGTCCCAGACTAGTTCAGGAAATAAATTAAAAGAAAAAAAAATCAGTTCAAAATAATTCATTTCGGGCGCCCAATTACTTTCTACATGTATTTAAGATACATTTCTTTAACGATGCCAAAACAGTTCTTTATTTTCATTAAATCGAGGGGAGTTTGCTTTTTAATCTAATTGTCTGTCTCTCTTCATCTCTGTCTCTCTATCTCTCCTCTGTCTCTCTTTCTTTCTCTATTTGTGTATGTGTATGTGTGTATCATTTTTTCCCTTCTTTTTTTTTACTTTCTACATTTTTGGGTACTCGGTTTGTAACAATTTTTTTTATTCTTATTTTTTTATTTTTTTAAAAAAAGTCGTTTCATTTATGAGTCGAAAATGTTGGAAGTAAAACGGACGAAACGTAGGAGAGCGACCGTAATTTATATCGGGTCGTTTAAGAATAGCCGCCAACTTCAATGGTCGCAGGTCATAAAATTGAATCATCTGGCGACCCTTGCTCCCTTGGCACGGACTGAGAATGGATGACTGCCTTCCTACCTGTGGGAAACGCTATTTAAATTTATGTTACACTTGCTTGTAATAAACAACTTATAAGGCTCAACGGCGCCGGCCATCATCACCAACAAAGGCTGTCGTTATTGTTGTTCATCACGTTTTCTTCCTCTCCGCAACTTGTGCACTTTTCTCTTTTTTTTATTTTTCCTTTCCTCACTTGCCTTCTCTCTCTCTTTCTCTTTCTACCATTTTCCGTGATTTCCCCCCTCCTTTCCTCGTTACCTTTTCATATCCTTGATGCAAAGTCGTTTGTCATTTTTATATTTTATTTAACTTACAAATATAAAACTATAAGAATTTTATTTGTCTTGGTCGCGAGTTTGTTATGCTCATTTCGATGCAAAAATTTACAGAACATTTTTTTGTAAAGTTTATTATTATTTTTTCTTTTTTTTTTTTTCGCGAATCCTTAGAGGAGCTTGCCGCCCATTATTTATGGTCGTGCAAATTTCTTAGTCCATCGAAGAGTGGACACGACTCCGCTGCTCAGTTAAAAAAAAAAAAATTCTTCCCGAGATACATTCAGTAAGAAAAAGTTTACAATGAAAGCATTTTAAATTAACGGGGAGAAGAACAGCTCGGCATAGTTAGCTAATAATCCTTTTATTCCAACGATAACAATCTTAAAGCGATAGAACACTTAATGCTTTTAAAGATAAAATTTATGACGAGGACTTCATTAAAGCTAACCTTCTGTTCTATTCGCTTTGCAGAATTATTTCTTTTCATTTATTTTATTTCATTTGCAGTGAAAATTACCTGGGTGTATTCATTTTTACAAGAAAGTTATATTTTTTTAAGCGGCATTCTGTAATTGGAAAGCCTATTTCAATTTTTTTTTAAATAAATTACTTGTACACAAAACGCGTCCTTAATAGTACCAACATTTGAACGTGTACATATTTTTTAACGAGAGATTACTCGGTCTCTGGTTCCTTGATCATAGAATAGCTTGACTAACTGTATAATTTCAGAGGATTTCAGCCACTTTAGATGAACTTTTTATTTCATGGTAGAGCAGTATTTTTTTTTTTTTTTTTAGCAAAAATGGTTACATTAAGGTTAATGGAACTTTAATTAAACTTAACAAATATACAGACAGATTTGTCGGTTAATAATAAATGAATAGTGTTTGTTACGCCTTTTAAAAAATAAAAATAACAAATATTAGTGCTTTAAGCAGATACATCTAAAACACATTTGTCAAAGATTTTTTTATGCAAGACAGGGACAAGAGAATCCTTTCTGATCTGAAGATATAGAATTTTTGAAAGGAGCTTTCATGATTCAATTGTGAACTATCAAGCATAAGTTTAAAATAAGTGAAAGAACACAAATCGAGAAATAAACCAAACTTTTTCCCTCTTTTCGAAAAAATTTCATAGAATTTTATCATTTAGAAAACTTTCAATTAAGTCTAAAATTATAATTAAAAGAAAAAGCGAAAAAGACGCTTCTTTAGGATTTCATGTGGTAATGACAATTTCTTGCACTCTACTTGGAAAAAATCTATATATGTTACGTGTTTATGGGATTAAATTGCTGGCCGTATTTCTTCCGTAACTGATCTAATCTGTCATCGTGTCTTGAGAGCATGCGCTGTGATCTATAGAGGTCGTCACGAGACACAACTTATCCACCCTCTGTCTTGCAGAGTCGTCGCCATAGCAATAAAGACGTCGCCTACACGACTCGAGAGGAACATTACGTGAAGAATGGCAGTTTCCCTACAAAGTACTTTCCCACAAATGCCTCTTAATAATTTCATTTTACATTTCACCATCCAACACTGGGAAAAAAGTGTCTAAAAATTGCGCCCCCCTCCCCAGCGTCAACCTTCGCATGCATCATAGTAGGCATCATTAACATCAGTTTATAATTTAAAAAAATCCAACCTGTTGGAATAGAAAACATACTGAAGATGGCGTTTATTCACGTATATTATTTTAACATGAGAAGACGAACAAATAAACTAACGTATTGAACGTTATTCTTAAGCCTGATTGCACTCGTACAGAATGTCCCTGAAGTACTGATCATATAGAGATAATAATCAATGTTTCGAGTTAATAGGGAATAGCTTCCTACTGCTCGTATTTTAAAAGACCAATTTCTGTTTTTTTCTTGAACTGTGTGCTTCTCGTCCACATAATCCTTATCACCTGTCATGTTTTTTCCTGCTGCAATGATAAGGTTGTATACATATTCGTCATCTTTGTAAATAACGAATATGAAATTAACAAGGTCAAAGAAATTTGGACTTGATGAAGAATAATATAATTAAAGGCGTTTATGTTTACTGATTTCCTCGTATGTGTCCGACTTAACTGCAGCTTGGAAATGAACTAATATCAGATTAGCCATATAAATTTTCCTGACTGTATCGTACCTTTTAATTATCAAGGTTTCATCCTTGGAAGAACTGATTTCAGAACTGGAAGAATCTTTGTATTGACTGAATGTTATTTTCTTACGCCAATTGATACCTCTTCCCTAACAAGAACCAATGTCCAAAACAGTTGGACCAAAAAAATGCTGATTTCAAATTTGAAAACCATTGTCACGTAAGATTTGTTTGCAAAACGGCATGCTCACTTAGTTTTATTATAATGGACTAGAGATCAGTTACTCCGTTCCGGGAGGTAATAATATACTCAACACTAAATGAAAACTGAATTCATTTTTAAAATCAGCATGAAGAAATTACATTAAAATCAACTATTAAAATTAAAATACCCTTACAAAACTTAAAATTTGCAGACCTGTGTAATTATTCACGGATATCAATCGTGTAAATCTGCGAAAAACTCAAGGTGAATAGATTGTTTTCCAAGTTCGTTTTAATATACAGAGTGTACACAAATGATTGCCCCGGTTTCACGAAACTTTACAAGTATATAGAGCAACTCGCCAAGTTTTTTTGTCATGTTACAGGTGCTCGATAATGTCCCCCTTTATTGACTCTACAGATATAAAATCTGTAATCAATGAAGCATGTCTCTGTCAATTTGAACAAAAGATCGATGATACGAGCCAGGTAATGGCAGATCAGCCGATAACGGCAGCACAGACATTAAGTCCATCAAACACCCCCATACAAACATGTTACAAGGGGTTAAGTAAGGGGAGCAAGGAGGCCATGGCAGTTTTCTTGATCATCATTTCCGACACAACCGCTCCATCAATTTTGCAGCTGTATCCCTGTAGCGGCCGCAAACGGAAACATAGATCTGCTGGACATTTTTGAAAAAAAATTGTCAAGTTGCTCTATGTACTTGCAAAGTTTCGTGATGATATGTTAAATAATACGCCTACAATAAAATCATGACAGTCGAGGTTCCTGGTTCGAATCCAGGTCGCAGAATTTTTCCTTCCATTTTTTCAATCGAAAAATTATTACCTATGTTTGGAGGTTGTCTCCAGATTATTATTATTATTATTATTATTATTATTATTATTATTATTATTAT
>JAHWFO010002669.1:1899949-1910227 GCA_023313115.1 Rhysida immarginata
ATTATTATTATTATTATTATTATTATTATTATTATTATTATTATTATTAAGGATTAAATATGATAATAATTCCTCGTTAAGTATAGTTATCACGATAATAATTGCATTTAAAATATGCTTCCTACTGAAACATTTACAATATATAATCCTCTTAACCTGCATTCGTCTTTGACAGAAAGTCCAAAGTTGGATGAAAATGCTATTCCTACCATTTAAAATAAAAATTAAATCGTCCAACTCACTTGGAATTTGTTGACTGGCATATTTAATTAATCTTCCAAGTAATTCAATTCCTTTTTCTCCTTAGCAGACTCTACACGAATCCATCACTGTAGAGGATTTCCGTAAAGTACCCTCGGTTTGGAAGCCAATGTAAATTTCCCTTATCTGATGACCTGGAAGGGAACAAGCGTCTCTTCTTGTCCCACATGGATCTCCGTCACGGTTGGTGCTCGCTGCCACAAGGGACCTTCTTCTCGGTTCCTTGTATTACACTTATAAAGTCATCTGGGAGGTCTACTAACGACTATCACCGTCATCTAGAGATTTTTACCAAGAAATCAGGTTAGGGTTACTCTCTGTTCCATATTTTCAGCCATCGAAATTGCACCCAATGGCAATGTATATTATACAAGCGTGCACTGCTTATCATGTCAAGTCACAATTGGCTTAAGCATCATTCCATCAGTAGGATAGCAAAAGTTTAAAAAGTGCAATAAATAGTAATCGACTGCGGGCTTTTTCGTCACAGGACACGTGCAAAAGAGAGTCTTGGCAACGTGAGATACAAGAGTCAGATATGGAGCAGTGGGTCTAAAAGGAGAAGTGGGAAATGTCAAGCACTGGCGACCAAGCATGACGGCTCTTAAAAGGAGGGAGGCGGGAGAGAGAGGAACAGGGTGGATGGGGAACGAAGGGCCACCTACGCCGAAGGTCGACATCGCCAATAGAGGGCGCTGAAAATATTTTTAGACTTTAGGGATTTTTTTACTTCACGTCTGAAGTCGAAATGTTGGTTGTCACGGGGCTATGGTTCAGCGCTTCAGGAGAACTTTTTTCCTCCGCTCTCTTCTCTCACACACACACTCTCTCTTTCGTTCTTTTCTGTTTCAGAGTCTAGTTCTTTCCACTTGACTAGCAAATATTTCGTAATAGCTCTAATAATTAAAATTCTTATTTCGTAATCGTTTTCTGTTTTCCTTGATTTCTTTATGTCGCAGCAAGGCCCTCACTTTTGTTCATTGCCGAATATATTGTGTAGATTGGAGGACAAGAGGTTTTCTGAAGTGGTTAGGAAATATTACATGGATTCTAGTAACATTTTATCAAAAACCTGAAGTTATAAAAATGGATATTTAAATTTCAATATTTGTAATTTTCAAAGTTATCTAATAAAAATGTAATATCATATAATTGGCTAAAAAAGATTTTCAAGGCTGTTTCTATCTTCATTATCCCTCGCAGTTAATTCTATATTCTGCTTATATAATCACTGGATATCAAAAGGAATATTCTAATCACGTTGATTGTTATTCCCGAGGCACAAATAAATACACATACTCAATATGACCAAATAGAATGGGGCCCCCTTATCACTTCCTATCATCATCGCCGACAATAGAAACTGGCAGAGGCAGAGTGCATTGTCGTATTCTCTGGGTTGATTTTTGCCAGCCCATATGGCCAGCCATTAATTTTAAGTTGACACTCCTCTCTTGGAAAAATAAAGTTCCGCTGTCAACAAGTATAATGGCGAGAATGATTAACACGTGATTACGAGGGATGTCAAAGGAGGCAATAGAAAAATTAATTGGGATTAATTTTCAATGGAGCCTTTCCACTTCTGATTATAGGTGGCTCCTCTCTCGCTTTATTACCTTTCTCGTTAAATGTGTCATTTCAATTTTTCAGGAGCACATAATATTATAAACATTTTAAAGTAATAAAAACAAATAAAAACTGAAATTAACAAAGAGTAAAAATTATCTGATCAGTTGTTGTGAAATATTTCATTGAGATTGACTTCAATATATAAAATTAATCAAAGGAACAGAAGCTTGGGTTTAGAAGACACATGCTGCTTACTCATATAAAACATCGCTCATCGGTTAAGAATATCACTTAATTATTTCACTAAAATTACCTCGGTACTTAAAAGTAATCCAAGTTCTTATTAGGATTCCAATCCGAAGTATGGAGCATCAAGTTTATTGAATAAATCGATAATAATTTACTATTTGAATTATATAAAATAGATTTTTCAACATTATATCTGAAATGGGTTGTAATGCAGCATCAATAGTGGCAATAAAACATAGCCTATCACTTTGTTGTGATTTTATTGTTATTAAAAAGGGTTGAAAAGTTATTTCTTTTGAAGAATCGAATAACTGCCATCCCCTAACTTCATGTAGTTCTGAAATGTGAATAATTTTATTGCCTAATTCCATTGTTTCCATGCATCTTGGCCTCAGTTTCTATAACAAATCAAAGGTTTGGGTAGTCAATAACAAATCAAAGTTGTGACAGGAGTTGTGAACATACAAAGTTCATACTGTATGTTTGTTCGGAAAACAAAGAGATGCAGGATCTAAATTTTGCGCATATAATAATACTTCAGATGAAGGGAGGATACCACTTTTCCATTCTATACATTTATGATGATTAAAAACTCTTTTTGTGGAAAAGTGGAATCCTCCTTCATTGTCCGCAAGTATCCACAGTTCACCAAGGTCAGTCGATTATATTGTTTATATAATTTTAGCTAAAATAATCTTTCTCTACATATAAAATTTCTCTATATAAAAATCTCTGATCTCTATCTATCTATCTATCTATCTATCTATCTATCTATCTATCTATCTATATTTATCTGAAATAGTTCTGAGTGTTTTTGTCAGGATGCTAGATTTGACACGTTGATGCGTGCTTTCAGAGTTTTGCAATGTCCACTGAACAGAACATTCTAACGCCCTTTGCTTTCTCATTGCAATGGGAAAAGCATTCAGCTGTTCTTTTTTATCGCCAATATTTGAGAACTGCATATGTCAAGTATACATACTTTGCACCACTAGCCCATCTAACGGCAAACTTTCAACTATTTTTTTTCCTTCATCAAAACAAGTTCCATTTCTTCAAGAGTGTTCATGCCAAATTTGAAGTCATGGGTGAGTCAAAATACATGTAAAGGGAGGGGAGAAAAATACATATAGCCTTGGCCGAAATTATTTACCATCTATGTGAAACCTCAATAACCTTAAATTATTTTACATTCAGGTCGAACAAAAAATACCAGTTGATGAGAATGGGAATATTTATTATAGTAAATTAATATTTTATAAAAAAAAAACCTTTTGCGTTAAATTGTTATTCTTTTTGGCAAACGGCTGTAAGCGTCGACATTTTTTTCGTTTTTTTAAAAAAGGAGATCAGCTGCTGATTTATGGTGTATCTCACAGTAGTATGAGGACATTTCATTATTTTTGCTATTTGTGCTTAATTTTTCTTTCTTCAAAAGTAATTATATTTTCAAGCATTTAGCTAAATCTAATCCGCACGTTTTAAATATTTTTGTAGAAAAATAATATTACTCTTTTGAATAAGACACTATCAGTTGGAAATTATTAGCAGTTTGCGCACAGCGAGCGTCAACTGTAAAGTATATAAATACATACAAGCAATATTTAAATTTATTATATTTACGTTTCGCGGTTTGTTCTTACGAGTTTTGTGATGTGGTGCTTTAAGTTATTCATTTTACCTTGCCGAGTCATAAAAAAATATACGAAATTGTTGATTAGAGCCAAAAGAAGTTAAATTTTTAAGAACTTAGAGGGGGGGGGGGGGCTGAATAAGCTGACTTAGCAAATACAGTTGAATCGCGATAATCCGACAGTTACGGGACCGAGGGGGTGTCGGATTATCAAAAATGTCGGATTACCTAAGGTTGATTTTTTAAAACTGAATTTCGACTTCCAAGACTATATCCATTGTCAGACAATATCCATAAGTCAGACGGGAGGAGGCGCCTCTCCCTCCAAGTGTGTGCGTGTCTGTGTCTGCAGCAGTGACGTCATCGACGCGTCGGACTATCGAGCGTGTTGGACTGTCAAATGTCGGATTATCGCGAGTCAACTGTACTTTAGTCAAAGGTATGTGAGAAAATTATGTGAAAACGTTCATCACCCACCAACCCTATCTTTGATGAATTAAGCCAATGTCAATGCTTCAAAGTTTCTCCCTGTAAATCTTATTTTTTCTAATAATTCAAGTATATCTATATAAAAAAATAGAACAAAAGAAAACACTAATCCACATCAATTCTCTTTATTTCCTCAGATGCGCATTTCGGATTTCACAAATCCTTCATCAGTGATAGCCAGCTTGGCTGTTCGTGGTGTCTGCGATAGCCCAATTGGTAGAGGCGTCGGCCATGATAGTCGAGTTTCCTGGTTCGAATCCGGGTCGCAGAATTTTTCCTTCCATTTTTCAATACTTGTTTATTATTCCTGTAGCTATTACAAATATCAAAGTCGTTGTCTTTATATGTTTACAATATTTGGAGACAAAATTTTGCAGATTAATTTATTTTATTCAGTCATTGCAAAAAACTTCTTTCATGATGCGAAGTTTAGAATTACATTCTAATCTAAAAAATATTTCGCGAAATAATTGCGCAGTTTAGAATTAAATTCGCATAAATAAAGTAAAACAACAATTTTTACCATCACGCTTGATCGGGATCCTTAAATATACACTTACAGACAATCAAACTATATAAAAAAAAAACTTCCCGCTAACGACCTTAATGATTGCATAAATGTACCAACAAACTAGACGGTGGTATACATAAAGGAAAAAGTCCAATTTCTGTCACTTCTTTTAAAAAAAAATTCTTTTCTATAAAGCCCACAACGATAACCTATGAGAAAGGCGCTCAGATGGAACAGGTGTTTCCGTAAATAAGTCATTGTTAGCCGCGGCGGAAGCTCTGTATGCTATTGGATTTGTCTGAATGGGATCCCATTTCTCTATCATGTGTTCTTGTTATTGTCGATCTCACTGTCCGATAGGTGACTTGCAGGCGCAGTTCGAGAGAAAATTAACACCTGTTGACGTCATTGTTGTCAAGGTAAAGTTGCGCAAAGCTTGACATCGACAAAACAGGGAGATAAAGAAAAAAAAATCAAACTGTCGATAAGGTAACAGAAAAAAAGTGAAGGCGAGGACAAACAACAGGAGAGCCTGAAAACAAGTTTATTTTGAAACAACACCCAGGGAATGAAATAGAATAAATAATAGATTCACTTAATAGGTGGGTCAATAGAAAGCGGTTTCTTTAGGTCATGGATAAAATATTAATGTTATTATATTACATGACAAGTAACATTTTTTGTAAGCCATCTCTTGGAAAGGCTGCACTGTTATTTGTACCATTTATAGCAACGAAATGAAAGGATATTTTGTTATTTGTATGCACTATTGAAATATATATCTGGAATTTAGAGAATGTACATTTTATTGTTTATTTATTGGATAGTTTTCAAGTGCTTCAAAGTTTGCATAAATATTAGCCAAAGTTTAATAAATTGATTTCCTATTTACATCAACCAACGATTTTATGCCTGAGAACCTAAATTTATGTCGGGTTTTAGTTAATAATTTATAAAACGATTTCTTATGATCCAAGAAATCCAAAAATTAAATCTAAAAATCGTGAGCCCAATCTTCGAATTTCTATATTTTTATTTGAAATTCTTTTATGAACTAGCAAAAATAGATGCATAATAGTTTTAAAACTATTTTTAAATTATCTTCATAATTAGACTTCTGAACGTTTTCACTGTTATTGGTATAGCTTCATTCGACTTGTTTTAAGTAACCATAACTTTTTTTGGCCGAGACATTTTCAGCAATTCTAAACCTTGACTTTCTCTAATTAATTTTAATTTCCCCGAGCTAAATAAAAGTTCAAGTTTTCATTAAATTGTAAATATTATTTTAAATTCTTATAGGCTGGAGAGAACTGTAAATTGATCGTGCTTTTACATCATGATTTTTATTCCAAAATACGAGTCCAACGCGCTTAAATACAGCCAAGCAGGCATGACCATCAAGTATTTTTCAGGTCAGGCTAAGCAGACACCCTGGTGGACACACAATATATCAGAACTATGGAAACACGGAAAGATCTTGTACAAGCGTGCCGTTATGACGAATAAGATAACTGACATAAAGGAACTCAGAAGTCACAATAAGAAATATAAAGAGGAAATTAGAAAGGCCAAACGGCAACATTTGACAAATACGAACAACTATTTCGAACTTTGGAAATTTGTGGATAAGTCGAGAAAAACAACACTATATTAAAGGAGAATAAAGTTATAGCTTACCTGAAATGGATTGATAATCCTATGGAAACAAAATCACCTCCACCGATTAAGGTACCTCAACGTAAGGCTGAGATGAACTGGCATTTACCAGTCCATTTACCGCAAGAAAATTTTTTGGATAGGAGAACCACGCAATTAAAACCTATTCCGAACGATGGAATTTTAAATTACAACATTTTGAAAAACTGGGGCTATCAAGGTAATTGCTTATTGGCACATCTGATACAGAAGACATGGGAAACAGGTCGCTTTCCTTTAGCCCTAAAGCAAGCACTTATACAGCCTATTTTTAAAACAGGCAATGAGGAGGACCTAAAAACTTTGGGCCCATTTCGATCTTACCAACGATCTACAAAATTATTGAAAAAATAATATTTCGACCTATGACCAATTATCTATGGGAGATTCTCCCCAAAAACCAATACGGAGGAAGGCCGAACACGCCCCCCACCAAGAATTACTACTTTTAGCTAGTGAAGCATTAGAGAATAGGCAATGCTTAGTCATAGAATGTGTGGATATAGCAATAGCTTTCAACACAGTGTCACGAGCACAACTGTTCGAAGAATTAAAAGCGCATGGTATTGTAGTTCAGACATTAAAATTAATTCAAGACCTGTTTTCCAGCGGATGAATAGAGGAGAATGTGGCCTTCAAACCTTTTACTATCCATCGGAACGTGGAATTCCGCAACATTGCTGGCGCCTGTCTTCAAGCTACCTTTGACTTTTAAATTGAGAACTTTTGTTGACGATATTTTTCTGACGAAAACTTACGATATTATGGCCGTGTAGAAAATGGATCAAGATATTAGGCAGGACATGGAAAGGTTGCAGCAATGGTTCATGCAAAGAGGAATGAGGATCAATAAAGATAAAACTACCGTCTTGGTCATAGACAAGAAGCCAGCCAAAAACGTTGAAACGCAAAAAATCCTGGACATCACATTTGACAATAAATTAAATTTTATTCAGCAGGTAGAGAATGTTATTTGTCAATGTAATAAACTAAGATTTCTAGTAGGTAAATTACGTCGAAGCTTGACCAAAAAAAAATGGTAATAATACTAAAAGCCAAGATTCTGCTTAAAATAACTTACGGACTGTCGGTATGAGACATATGTTGCAAACATTCTAAGGAGATATTAAAGGTAGTATCTTATATATAAAATGCTAACTCCTCCTGCTCCATGCCCGTTTCCATCAGAGACCCTTAATCCTAACGAGATGCAACAATCCATATATGCGAAATGGTTCGCGCAGCTTTCTTTTGCGCAAGTTAGTTGCGAGGGTGTTGCCAGATGGCGCTGTAGGTCTTGATGCTATCGGACGTAATCAAAACGTCTTCAGAGTACTGGAAGCAGACGACAACGGCGATAGGGCAGAGATTTTAAATACAGGGTAATTATACTTAAAGTTACGATTTCAAAAATCGATAATTTGAAAACTACTCGTCAGAATGACCTGATATTTTAGCAGAACAATTGTGAGGCAATGGAATTTTGTTTGGCGAAGGAAAAAAATAGTTCCAAAATCTGCCGACAGATGGCGCTGGCAGGGTAATGTCAGGGGAAAAACCAAAAATGGATTCGTGAAACACAGGAATGTTGTTAGCCAAAAGGAAACAATAGAGTTCAGGGGTTTACGAAAAGTTTATTAGCGAAAAGACAAGAATACGTGTTTACAGCGACAACAGTGATAATGCCAAAAAAACAGCTTCATGGAACAAACATCTTACTGATGATTAAGGCAGAGTTGTTCGATATACCCTCTGCCTTGTTCCGCTACTAATTGGAAGCGCAAAATGGCATGCTCCACAACAGATTGGCATGTTTTCACGAATCCATTTTTGGTTTTTCCCCTGACATTACCCTGCCAGCGCCATCTTTCGGCAGATTTGGAAACTATTTTTTTTTCCTTCGCCAAACAAAATTCTATTGCCTCACGATTGTTCTGCTAAAATATCAGGTCATTCTGACGAGTAGTTTTCAAATTGTCGATTTTTGAAATCGTAACTTTAATTATAATCACCCTGTATTTCGATGTTTAAAATACGATATGCCCCTTACATACAGAAAATTATTTAAATTAAATCAAAAATTAAAGAAATTAAGAAAGAAATCAAAAAGAGTTCATTTCTATTTAAACAAAAGAGGTATTGTTGGTCAGCCATGGTTAGTTCACGGCCGTACTATATCTCTCCAGGCCTGACAACTGAATTGATGACGTCATGCTGGATGTCGGTGAGGCATTCTGCTTGCCGTTTTGAATAGGTTACTTGTAATATTTTTCTATAAAATTTTCAAATTTCTTTTATTGTATTACTGTGATTGTTAATTCCTTAAATTTTGAAATATGATTTTTAAAAGAACATGTTTCAATTGTGACAGTTTTCTTGTCACATAAAAATTATGCTAATTTTCTTATCTAATTTTTGCTTATGTATCTTAGTTAATTATCAACAGAGTATGGATCAATAATGGCTTGTAATTATATAGTATTCGAATGCATTGATAAAAACATCGCTCTCAAAACGAACATTTTTTTTTTCTTCTCTCACACTTTTGCTCAGAGTTGCCATGGAAAGAGATCGCCTTCTCAACGGAAATTCATCTATAACTTTTTTATGGGGGGGGGGGGGGAGTGCTTCATTTAAATGTGGTGTATATTCGGAAACAAATGTTGGATAAGTGTCTTGTTTTAATTTTATTCTGTCGCGATGTATAACGATTTCATTACCTTGCTTGTCTGTAAATATTTTTTCTTTAATTAAAAAGTCATCGTGAAACTTCTTGATACAAACTCCTGAATTTGCGGTTGGCTTGAAATCTTCACGGCGAATTTTTAATAGCCAGTTATTTCTTAAATCCGGTTCCTTTACATCGTACACATTTGCATTGCAGTGAAGCACATCGTTGGGCAGGGGAAGGGGAAGCACACTCTTGAGTGACTCTTTCTCGCCCATTTCCTCAGAAACTTTCAAGGGGAATGGTGTGATTAAAAATTGCTTTGCATGTTTTAGTATAGCAATTAGAAATTTTTCTCTATCTTTAATACTTTTCGAGTTAGCAAATGGATGAACTTAAATTTGGGGGTCAAGGTCAAATTTGAGTGCGGCAATGAATTCCCCACCCCCCTATTAACTATAAACCACACTCAACAGATCTTGCCTACCTGGCAGCTTTGAGATATCTGACAAACTATGTTCACGGCCGTACTAAATCTCCACGCCTGACAACTGACGTCATGCTAGAGGTCGGTGAGGCATGAGGTCGTCTGCCTCTCATTTTGACGGAGGAGATAATTTTTCATATTACTGGAGTATTTGTTTAATTTCATTAAACATAATTTGTCATCAATTAAAGTATTTCAATGTTAAAGTATTGCCGTTAAGAAGGGGGTTCCCATGGCAACCGACCTCTAGCATGACGTCATCAATCCTCAGTTGTCAGGCCTGATAGATATAGACGGCCGTGGTTAATTACAAGTTGACGACATTTGCGAATGCTCTCTTGCCATTTGAGCGACGAGAGGGCGCCACGGGTATTTTTGCCATATCAAGTTTGCTATGGGAATTTTGCTTGTTGCGCATCTCGTTACAATTAAGGATCTCTGGTTTCCATAGTGCCGAGTAACAGTACAACATTCATTGTTTCCAACAATGCAAAAACACTTGATTGTTAAAATGCCAAATTCGCAGCCGACGAAAAAGAATAGAATAAAAAAAATCATATCCTTTTCGTAGGTTACGGTTCAAAAATATACTGACGTCATAGATTTAACTATATACATCTATTGACCTTTAAAAATAACACACTAAAAAATAAATAAATCAAATTAAAACCTAAATAAGTAATTTTAGCTAGTCTAACTTACGAAATTCATTA
>JAHWFO010002669.1:1914386-1944045 GCA_023313115.1 Rhysida immarginata
CCCCCCCCCCCCCCCCCCCCCCCCCCCCCCCCCCCCCCCCAGTCAGATTTTTATGTGAGAGAGTTTGTGCTAAGGTTAATAAATTCATGGGGAAGTACCAGGTTGATTTTCAAAATAAGGAAAGAGAGAAGTCAAACAAACAATAGGTCAAAAGAAAAATTGTCAAGGGATACTGGATCTGGTGAACACAATTCTAAGATCACAGGCTATATAATTGGATTTAGATTATAATTTTTCCTGGGGGTGGAGGAGATAATTATAACTTATTCGGTAAAAGTTTGGATGCAAGCCATCTTCTGAGATATGCTTTTAAAAATCGTCTCTGAGACTCACATTTTCAGCACACTCGCCAAGTTTCTCGGAATTCAAAAACTGAAAAAAAATCTCAAATGGGCTAAATCAGGACTGTATGAGGAAAAAGATTGTTTTAAACCAAAAATTCAAGTATATATTCGCCGCATTCGTCGTTCACTGTCGTGATATAAGTGCTGTAAAGCGTTGGTAAGTCGACATATAATGATATGAAATGATGAATGAGAACTAGAGCTAATTCTCCAAACAGCAAGTAATTTGGTAGAAACGTTCGTGGTTCCTGCTTCGAATACAGGTTGCAGAATTTTTCCTTTCATTTTTCAAATAATATCAATCTTCACGCACGATCATCCCCTTTATAAGCCTCTGCAATAACCGCATCAAGGTCGTCCGCACTGTCCTCCTTAGACATTGACTGCCTATCTTCCATAAACTCTGTAAACACTGAAAGCAGTCTCATTTTCTCCTTACGTTTTCTGCAACATTTCGCAGCTCTCTGAGGTTATTTTCTTAAGGCAAAATAATTTACTGTTTCGTTATCGCTCAGCACACGTTAATTATTACACATTTTCCCATGTACGAGGAAAAAGTCTTGCCTTCACTTTTCTGAACCCGTAGCCAGATGGATGCATGACAAAGCTGTTATCTCATAAAAATCTGACTACCTTGATGGATGATCTTATAGAACGAAATGTACTTTTTTTTTTCTAATTTCCATGCTGCATGTGAAGAATATCAATTTCAGTATTTATATACAGCCTACGTTTGAATGACAAAGCTCTCTAGATATGAATGTAACCGGAACTACGTAGAATATAGAATTAAGCAGAATCTAAGAACAGAAAAGAGATTAACGGCAGAAAGCATGAGGAAAGGTTCTAATGAAACAATATGGTAGAAAGATAAGCGCGAATTTTCTAAAGCTTTTAATTCTTCCAAGTTTGCAGGTTATGAATAAATTTTAGACAATTCTTTGGAAAGAAATCATTGTACATTATATTTTCAAGAGGAATTTATACAAAATTGACAAGTCCATTGACTAATAATTCTACACTTTTCAGTAGAGAATCGAATAGAAGCAGAAATACGTGTGGAAAATGAGATACCCTACATGGGATACATAACCTACAGTATACCATTAGAGCGTTTACTGGATACTTGTAATCAAACCTCATGCTGTTTTTCCGGATGGTGGAAGACCGCTTTCATCATCTCTTGTGGAACTCTGAAAACCTAATCTAACCTAACGAAACCTAACATATTCTAGTATCAGTATGTACTTCTAATCATTTTGCTTGTTGATTATCTTGAAACGTACACGAAATAATGGCTGTTCTAATTTGCATTAATTATTTCTATCGTACGCGTATTGATTTCTCGTTAAAAGGAATTTCATAGCTATAATTACAAAAAGTTCGCCAAATAATTTTAAGGATACTTTGGGAAAATCATAGCATAACAGGATGCCATGCTTTCCGCAAAGCTATCCAAAAGTTCCTGTGGCAAGAATTTGCTCTTGTGCACTTAGGGCTGATGTTGTGTCTGATGCTTGTTTATTTTCTCCTGCTGTTTTAATTTTGCTTGTTTGTGTGGGGTGTGCTTTTAAATTAATTTTTTATTAAATTAATCCCAAATTTTCTTAGATTGTGCGGCTCCGATACTATGGCCGATACTGACAGAGTAATCACGATAATGGCTATCGATACTGTATCGGATATCGGCCCAACACTAACTGGAATCAATTTATCGCTTTTATATCCCACGTCTCCATGGTGCAGAAAAAATCAGGTTTGATTCATCAGAATAAAGCTTCAAGCCATATGGCAAATCTTCAGTAACATGGTGATGTTTCCAGATGTTGTTCCTCTGAACTATTGTGCTTTTGGTGTACTCAAAAGGTATTTGGGAAATCGATGACCTCGTACATTAAACGAAGCATGGGACACGCACTGTTGCGGTATAAACTCCAATGTCCTGCCAAGATGCATGCCCAACTCAGAGGGGTCTGCATCATTTTTTGGCTTCAACAAGTGACTATTTCCAATTTTAATTAACACTGAATAATTTTTACATAATCAAACTATGCATCCCATAAGGGCCGTACCCAATTTCGGCCACCATGTCGACTAAATCTAGTTACATGGGAGATCCCCCCCATAAGCAGGATTGGGCCCTCCTGCTGGGTACGGCCTTGCATCCCATCTTTTACATTTAATGTAAATTTTTATTTTTTACCTACATGGAAATCATCCCATGTTTTTCATTTCCGACTAGTTTCGCCATTTATTCCCGGCTTTATCAAGGATACACACAAGAGGACATAAGCCTTTATATACAAAAAATATGGTACAGAATGAGAACATGATTGGATGAAGAAATAACAAATAGTAAATAATATAAAGTGTACAGTGGCGACATTGAAAGGAGAATGGTTGGATAAGGAACCAATAACAATAACAATGAACCAACCATTCTCCTTTCAATGTCGCCACTGTACACTTTATATTATTTACTATTTGTTATTTCTTCATCCAATCATGTTCTCATTCTGAACCATATTTTCTGTATATAAAGGCTTATGTCCTCTTGTGTGTATCCTTGAAAAAGCCGGGAATAAATGGAAACTAGTCGGAAACTCTGTTCTCCCTTTGTTGTGTTGTAAAGTCTCTACCAATTTTATTGAAATCATCAAAATATTATATTAGAACACATAGATGGGGTTTCAATAGCAATACAAAGCATTCCAGTTTCGTTTACATAAATGTGAATCAACCTTTGTATTTCAACAACTTTCATATTAACCCAGCGAAAAAAAAAATTATTTAATATGAGGGTTGAAAAGTAGAGTTGTTATTCTGACTGTGCTGATGCTAGCAACGGCTAAGCTTCCATGTCGCAAAAGTGACTTTGAAATGCCAAAAATGAAAATCATATAAGATTATTATTTCTGATTGCTTGTCAGAGCGATCGGAAACAATCAAGTTCTGCTAGATCAAGTCTGATAAATTCCCCAAACGAAGAAGAGGAACCCTTCTCTCATGAAGCAGCAATAAGTGCCAGTCAATAAGCAAAAATGAAAAACCGATGATTGCTATGGGCCAAAATCGTTTTCTCAATGCCGATAACCTACTTCTAGATAGAGTGTTTCAAACATTTATGGTGAAATATTTACTGATGGTAGAGGACTGTAAACTGAGTATTTTGAGATAAGGTCCCAATGGGTCCCACCATGAGGTCATGAACGATTAATACGTGTGAGAAACGTTTTTAGAAGCTACTTTTTTCAGGGCAAATAACAATTTATTTATCCATAAAGAACTTATACCTCATAGCAAAACTTACAGCTCAGACCAAGTGCTTAAAGTGACGATTATCAGTCTCAATAATTGCTTTACAAGGGCGGATGCAATTTGCCACATTCTTTCAAATGTCTATGATGTCTGTTATACATAGAGACAGGCAGTTTTGGAATCTGGCAAGCCATTTCCTATCATATTCTACAAGAACGATTTGATGTGCCCTTTCGGAAAAAAAATACAACAATTCCGGCAAAACAAGGGACAGGGCCTCCCCTTCCAGTCTGTTGTCCATGTGCTCGCGGACTTCAAAATCGAAATGAACAGGCGCACCGTCATGTTGCAGGGACGACATCTCGCGGACAACAAGAGGTACATTTTCCAACAACTTTACCAACACATTGCGAACGAACATCAGGCAATAGCGGCAGGAGATAAGTTCTATTGGGTGATCCTGTACAATTGCAGCCCGCAAGTTAATACAGAATCGTAGCTGGTGCCAGATAGCGCATGTCATGTTGATTATCCTCACATATATAACTCATTCATTATCTCGTGGTACGTGAAATATGCTATTCCGACCATTGGTTCTCTGTCTCAAAATACTCAGTTTACAATCCTATACCATGTGTAGAATTTTGACCCTAAGGTATGAGATACCTTGTATAAAGTCTTTTCACGTCATCTTAATTTTTGTATGCCCATAAGGCTACAATATCTAAGACTTGTTGGAAAGACCAAGCATTCCGAAACGTTGGAATCGGATAATTGTTCAAGCGAATTGCTCCATACACAGAGATTTTAATATGGCTCATACAAAAAAATTTGGCCTAGGACTCATGGAATCCTTGCTGCCGAATATGTAAAATCATGGTACAAAACTGTTTTAGGGATTTTGAATCAGTCCTTATAGAGAAGAGGCATCGTCATCCAAGACTTATTCTTTGTTATGTTACCTTTCTAGATTGTAGGATTTCATAATTTTTCACATACAGTCACTGTCATCATTCAGTTTATTTCTGAATGAATATCAGCATTTGTTCATGATTATGGAAACTTTGCTCATTTCCACTCAAACACGATACACTCGTATGATCGGCAAGAAGTTAGAAGTAGCAGAGTGACATGCGCCGATTATAAAATTAGACAAGGTGAAAAGAGCAGATGTGGTGAGAATATCCGGAACTGGCGTTGAGCGAAGTCAATCTCCCAAAATGTGTTTGTTTATCTCCAAAAGAAAGAACAGTTTAAAAAAGGAACTGTTTATCTCCAAAAATCTGCTATTAAAATTCCCAATTCGTTCTCGAGCCTTATTAACGGAAATTGAAGCCGGTTTCGAAATGCCGGGCAGCTCAAGGTATTATAATAACGGATCGTTGCCAGATTTTTCAAAAATTCTCCAAACGCAAGTACTCTCCAAGAGTTCGTCACCAGAACATCATTGATAGCCTATCATTTGCAGTGCATTCGTGCTATTCCTTTGAGCAGAGAGATAGCTGGAGTTGCTACGATCAGCGACGTTGAAGCTGTGAAGGTGAATGCAAAGGTGCGCGCTATTCGAGATCGAAAAATGAAACATACATTTCGGAAAATATCGTCCGTTGGTGAGAGGTTGCAAGTTTAAACTAGATATTTTTATAAAACAAACTATCATTGTTCAACATCGAAACAGATGACCACTCTAGTTTTGTGTATTCTGTTTTAGCTGGGTTGCGTTATTTGTTTGACAGTTCAATCGGGAACTGTATGTAATGAGTGATTTAGGTTTTTCTGCGCAACCAGCATTCTAAAATCATAATCCTCATATTTTCTCTTTGCTCTGGCTAAAAAAATAAAATTTTAATTTTCTTAAAATTACTTCGAAATTTCGGGATAAAACTTCTGTATAAAAATTCATAATCATTTTCACAAATTCTTTCATGTATAATGTTTAATCAAATTTATTTCAAACTTTTTTTGCAATTCACTATGTCAGCCTGTCGTCCTCTGTACTTACTGTAAGATACTTAAAACACCGTGATCTAACAAAACAGATACTAATCATTGAAAAAATAACATAAAAGTATACACTTAAAAGTCAAAAGTCTTGGGATAGCTGTTTAGTAACTCGAAGTGGCATCAACTCTACAAAAGGTTGGAAGGCCTTTGGCGACATGTTGGCCCAGGCAGTCTGGATTACTACACACAGATTCCTACTTGAAGAGATCCCTGCGTACCCAAGATCCTCTATAACATCCCATAAATGTTCAATGGGGTTCATGTGTAGCCACACTGTTCGTTGGAGTTCTCAACCCAGTTCTGCAAAATTTGGATTCGATAACATGGAGCATTGTCCTGTTGAAATACCCCATCATTGTGGAGGAACACAAAGTTCATGATAGAGTGTTAATGGTCACTAAACAGCTTAATCAACATAGTGGGAATCATTCAGTGACGTATCTAGTAGGACCAACGGACCAACACTATGTTATGCAAAACTAGCAGAGGACCCGGCGTTGCCCGGGATAATTACACTTGTAGGTAAACAGAACAACCTCAAAAAGCTAAATTAAACCTCCAGATTGGTTAAATAATAACTCAATCACTACAATATAGAGCGAAGGGACTATCCATTCTAAGAAAAATCCGAAAGACAGGAATTTACCTCTTCACTGAAAAAAATCCATTCTAGGTGATATACGGGGACTCGATTTAACGAAAAAAAAATTTTAAAGGCTCACAATGGATGGACCTCTCCAAGGATGCCTTCTAGTCTAAGTAATTTTTTACTCACGTAATCTTACTTTAGATGTACACTTGATGTTGTTGCAATTTCCTTTCTTCTTTCGATGTCTTGAAGCAAAAATTGGCCATTCATCACTTTGTGTAGTCTAGCGGTCGCCGGTTCTTCTATTTACTTTCTTACCATTTGCTCAATACAGCACGGAGCTAAAGGAGTGCTTCCTCTATCTTCTTTCACTCTTTCTCAATAGTCTGCTAACTCATTATCTCCAGTTACTGATCATTTTTAAAGATTATCAAGAAATTGTTAAGTACTAAGAATTCTCTTTTCTAAGAAAAGCCTGAATAACAGGAATTCTATGCATTGAATTCTATATTGCACAAACTTTGCCTTGCATTGTTGGTCATGAGACATATATTGTTGATCCTTGCATAGTGTTGGTGCATTGCGTGTTGACACCATTGTTGATACCTATTGTTGCACAAACTTTTATTTGCATTGTTGGTCATGAGATATATATTGTTGGTCCGTACAGAGTGTTTATGAATTGCGTGTTGATACCATTGTTGATACTTATTGTTGCAAAAACTTTGTCTTGCATTGTTGGTCATGAAATATTTTTCATTAATATGCCCTGCCTTAACCATGGATATCGATTTTTTATCAATAATTATTAATTTTTCGAAATCTGAGGTAGACAGTGACCTTCCTCTTGCTTTGAAGCTCATGTATGCGAAATTTTATCAAGATCGGAATAAAACTGTAGATTTATATAAAAAACAAACAAACAAACCCACAAACCCACAAACAAACAAACAAACATCCTTCTTTATATATATAGAAGATAGAAGATTACCCCACAGCCCGCACGATGCCTTGTTGATAACTTTGGTCCTTGGCTTCATGGAATCTGCGCCATATCTAGACCCTTCCATCAACCCTTCCATCAACCTTTCCATCAACCCTTCCATCTAGAACAGTGATTCATCAGACTACACAACTAGTTTCCAGTCTTCCAAGATACACGATTATATGTCGACGAGCCCAGGTGATGTGCTATGTCCAGTGTTGCTTTAATAGTGGTACTCTGGTGGGTCTTCTGCTATCATAAACCATGAATAAAGCATCTAGTAGATATCGATGAATTAAATGTGGCAGTGATTTTATGTGCTGTAGCTTGTCGGTTAGAATGAACAATTCTAGCCATACGCAGTCATGGGTTGTCCATGGTGGGTGGTAATGCCTTCCAGAAGGTATTCCTTGTACATACGGGAGATCGTGGATCGCAGAATCTTGAATTCCTGAATAATCTCGAAAATGGCATGCCACGTTTGAACTCGAATGGTTCTTGTCGACTGAGTTAAAGTAGATAAAGGGTACATGGACGCAAACTATGCTGTTTTGGATTAGTCCATAGCATCATGTGCAGTGTCCAGTTTGCATACTACTAACTCATAAGTTTTGGCCTTTGAGTGTAGAATAAGTTGCTATTGCAATGGAGTCTGTCGATCTACTCAGTCTATCTTGGCTAGCATTGAGCAAAATAAAAAGTTGATTTTCTCTGATTCCCCAAAAAAGTTACAACGACCCCGTGCAGAATACATACCACCATTAATTGTGCACGCCAACAGTTTCGTTCTATAATGCCTACATAAAGTTTCTAGAGCCGTTTCCACGTGAGAAGGGCACAGTTATACGATTTAATCGACTTTGAACGTGGTAAAGTAATTATAACTTTGGAAGATCAGAGCATTCGGGAGACAGAAGCGAATTTTGGATTTTCGCGTACGACCATTTCGAAAAGATGTTCCATGGTTATCAGAATTTCGGTAAAACGTTGAACTTTCAAAAGCATTGTGGCCATTAAAATATAGTGGATGAATGTGACCAGCGTCAGTAACATCAGAATTAGATGCTGGGACCTCCACACTGCGTAAAAAGTCTGTGAAACGGTCACTTTAGGAGGTGATGCCCAACCTGAGTATCCTTGATACGAACACAGAGCTATGCATCTCGCCTGGGCTCAGTAACAACGCCACTGGAAACTTGATGACAGAACACGGGTAATCTGGTCTCACGAGACGCATTTTCCGACTGTTTCAAGATTGTGGAAGAATCCGTTTTTGGAGAAAATCTCATGAAGCCATAGATCCTGCATGTCAACAAGGGAGTCTACAAACTACAAACCGGTAATGGCTTCATAATGGTTTGGATTGTGTTTACCTGGCCTTCAATGGGACCACCAGTACATTTGCAAGCGCTCTGACAGGTTCAGCTTATTGATATCACTTCCAATTGGTCAAATACGCCGTCACACAGGCCTACAGCCACCAAATTGTGGTTAGAGGAACACTCATCTGAGTTTGGGTCTTGCCATTATCTAAATCATCATCTGAGATGCCACGCAACTCGCTGTGTAACAAAGAAATCCCAACACCTCGGCATACAACAGAACTACGGACCGCCTGCAGGAAGTATGTTGCTCACTAACTACAAAATATTTCCGCAAGCTCTGTCGTTTTTTGCAGTTCTGCGCTTCCATGGAGAACCAACCAAAATATTAGACTGGTATACCAACCAATGCTTTAATTTTGATTTAATTCACGGTCCATGTCGACTGTAGAGTTCATATGAAGTTGCTGAGCACGATCGATAATTTTCTTACTCAAAGATTCTTTTAGTTCAGAAGGCAGCTTACAAAATACAGTATCCTCCCTAGAAGATCAAATCTACAGTCTACAGCCGAAATGCGATCTATAATCTCGAAAGTCAAAGATTGTAATGAGTGGTCTGCTATACTAATCATCCCTCTGTTCGTGGTTTATGATTTGCGTGTTAAAATCACATAACTTAAAAGGTGTTCAAAGAAAATTAAATGTCAGTACTTCACCCATAATGTGGATGGTCGAGTGAGATTGCTATCATTCGCAGATTTAACTTTTTCTGCGATTTCAATTCACATTGAAAAGCTTTTATAATTATTAATTTTCGGAAATTCGGGCTCTTTTAGCACGAACACAAATTCTGGTAACTTTAGGGAATTCCGGGATTTCACGAATTCAGTGTCGCATGTCTAGACATTTTATTGTTGTTTTCAGTTCTTTGTCGTTTCTTTGTGAGGGTTAATATCGATTTTCAACACCAAGCAATGTCCATCCCTAATCTTCTCCTTCCCTCCCCCTACTTCCCATTATTCTGGATTCGCCTCTGATAAAAATGAAACTGTATATGCTCATGGATTTGCGGAGATGTCTCGACTCTGATTCAGAATTATACAAATCGCACCTGAAAGTGTTCGAAATTTTCTAGACTTATCCAATAATTATGGAATAATGGTTTTCGAAGAGTTACAGGGACATAAGCTAAAATTTTACTGGGTAAATTATTTGCTATGTTTATTAAAACCATAATATGAGTAAAACTACATAACTGGTACTTATAAAATAATGAAAATTTTAAATGCATCTATGGTCTACATTCCTAGTAAGGCAGTTTATCAGTATTCAACGACTCTATCCACTGCATTGAAAAAAATCAGGTTAATGAATCTAGGCGAATAGAAAACTGTTTGAATTGAATATAATCTATCAAGTGCACTTTCATTCCATCAAACTGTTTCCTGCCTTTTTGTTGTTTTTTTTGCGTTGTCCATATAGCAGCCCAACACTTTTATTTTCTCTTGGTGTATACATCCACGTACAAGGAAAAATCTATATCCTCCTTCCCCCTTTCTCTCTCTCTCTCTCTCTCTCTCTCACCGTTCAATTGCTTCGAATGTTTGCCTGTGTCTGACTGGCTATTGGAGCGCGTGCGCAGTCGAGTGCCCTTGTTCGGAGCTGCGCGCCAATTACCCGCAAGAAAGCCAATGGATAATTTAAGGACTTCCGAAGCTATTCTAATGAGGGCGAAATCCCTCGCTCTGACAAAACGGCACTCTCGGGTGGCACTTGTTATCGACTGATCGATTGCACCGAGCGCACCCGTGAGGAGGACGAGAGCAGCAGAGGCAGCAGCAGCACAAGCAGCCATCGTTTGTTTGGTGCACGCGACCAGAGCGGGCCATCGTTAGGAGCGGAGCAGTCAGCAGGGGGGGTATAAGGAGGTTGGCGGGGTGCGCGAACGAGCGCGCGCGCGCGCGCGCCGTCATTAAGATGTTTTCCAAAGGAGGAGTCGACGCCGGCTGACGCACGAGCCAGCAGCTAATTCCGCAGGCGGCGTAACGACCCCATCGATCCGCCAAGAGAAAGAAGGGTGGCAGGGAACGAAGCAAACCCTGGGAAAAAAGAGAAGAAAAAGAGACGTCGTGGAGAGAATTAAAAATTTATAATAAAATTGAAAAGAAACAAATTACTAAGCCATCAACAATAAAAGGAAAGCACATTGCACTGTTCAACGTTTTCCTTTAGAAACGAGAGTGCGCTAAAGAATGGTCATCGTAAAAAAGTCATTACAGACTGAAGAATAATTAACATTTAAAATGTTCAGTTAATTTATCAACAGTCCTAACCGTTAATTTCTTAATCTTTAAAAGTTACTGAAAATTTTCCTGTACAATTCACTGTTTTATAGCATAAGGATCCTTATAGAAGTTAAAAATCCTTTGTGGCACTGTTGTCACTAGACATTTTTTTTGAGACTATATTACAATAGTACAAGAACTTTAGGGGAAATACTTCTCTATTTATCTATAAAACAGGGTGATCAGAAAGTCTCTCCCTAATAAAGAAATTTAATAAAAAAAAAACTATGTTAGATAGATGCATAAAGTATTTTGTATTTTGTTCTTCATCTCTGAAGGTCTTTTATCTCCTTAATAAACTTCAACATGTGCCCCTTTCATTGGTCGGAGAACACCCAAAGGATAGTCAATTTCTCGTCCAGCATATCTTCTGTTACCGACATTATCTCATCCGTTATTCTCGCCCGCAACGTGTACTTATTGGTGAACGGTGTAGAAAAACACTTCATCTTTAATATATCCCCGCAGGAAAAAGTCTAAGGTAGTAATGTCTGAAGAACGTGGAGGCCATTGTGTAGGGCCATCCCTTCCGGTTAGAAAACGCTAAATTAAGAATGCACGTACAGAAAAGGCTCGATGTGGCGGCGCACTAACCTTTTGGAAAAATACTCATGGCTGGTGGTCTTTAATTGAGCTGCTACATAGCTCTCCAGACGCCATTTCGATATGGCCGATGTTAGCGCCATCTGTAATGCTTCAACTTCTAAAGTACCATCCGTTAAAGGACAACTCTACGGTCACGTACAACTTTGCTTAAATGGAATGGCTCCAGGAAAAGATGGTAATGTGGCCCCCTGCTGATAATTTGCCCCCCCCCCCCGCCTAATAAATCAATTATTAATACCATCTAGGTAGAATAGGCCTACCCAATAAAGCAATAACTAGTTGCAAAATTTAAGGGTTCCTGTTGACTCATCTATCGGTAAGGCAGTAATTAAACGTTATGCATTTAAAATCGTAACAGTGCTCACATGCGATTACTAACCAGCACGTGTTACGATGTTGAGTGCGTAACTCGGAAACTACTCATTGGAAATCGATCAAATTTTAACGGTATACACAGTTTTATGTACCTTATTATTCCCCAATGTCATCGTCCTAGATGTTATAGAACCTTAGTTATTAACATGTTGATCTTGGTGGCGACATTTTTATTTCTGTTCATATCTCAGCGTTCAAATTCGGACCCATGTTCATATGAACTTTTTTGCTTAGAATCACCCATACTACCTCCCCTAAAAATTTGTAAAAGTATTTTTGAAATACCCTGTATAACTGGTAATGTTCCGTCTGTGACGTATTGAAGGTGAACTCACTTTAGCTTTTTTCCTTATTATTGTCTTTTTGTCAAACCTCGTGTTTTTCTTTCATTCGGCTCCCTGTTGTTCTTAATATGGCCCCCGGGGTTTGTAATCAACATAATGGTTTTATTTGTTGGTGAATGAATTTGGTCGTAGCCGTATCCGAGGCCGTGCTGTCCGTGGTAGAGGCAGTGTACGAGAGAGTAGTTGTTGTACCAAAGCCCAGAGAGCGGCTACACCTACGACCAGCAATAACGAAGAGGAAGGAAAAGAGGAAAGTATAGATAATGATTCCGAATCGGAGGATGCCCTTTACCTGCTTAGAATACATGAAAACATGGACGCTATTTGCATCTTCTGCGATGATAGCAAAAGAAAACGATAGCTGGAGTAAAGAATGGTACAATGCCAAAGGTAGCAAAGGTGAGCTCATGGTGATTGTGCCAGACCAGAAAAATATTATTATGTCTGTGATTTCTGCCATTAAATGATTGAAATGGAGTGTCCTTCTGCAAGATTTAATCCTATAGAAACAATTTGGAGTAAAATGTAGCGAAACGTTACCATATGTAAAATTTTAAAAAACAAGGATTTATTCAAAACTGTGTCCCATGTCTTGTGTGAAATATCGAGAGATGATTGTCAGTGTCTCATAGACTCTATGAGACAATGTGTGCAAGCAGTTATTAATGTTAAAAGCGGCTGGACCAAATACTAAACAAAGAATCTCCAAACTTATGTCCCAGCATAGACAAATCTCCAAACTTTTGGCTTCAATACTGTTTGTTTTTCTGTATCTTTTGTTTGAAAGAAATTGTTTGAAATACATAAAATATTTTGTGTATAGAGAAGAAACTAAGTAACGTTCGAATAAATCATCGTATAATGCATGAACAATTCCTTCTTTTTTTTAAATCGTTTTTTCAGATGAACCTTTCATGTTTTTCAAAAATCTCCATATTTTTGTCCGGGAGTGTAGAGGCTAACCTTCCTGCTCCCTCCTGACAGATTTTGGGCCATACTGTACACTCATTTGCATATCTTCTATGACTTCCTTTCATGGCAACATAAAAACGGCAAGAACTTTTGTGGTTACCTGGTAAGTACTAATTTCAGTGTTTTCACTATTGAATTTTATTCTTGAGTTTAGTAACATTAATAAATAAATAGTGAGTTTAGTAACATTATTTTTCCATACATTTAAAAATGGGGCCATAATACCTGCACATGAGCTTATCTAATCTATTTGGACTGACCAAAAAACAACAATATATAATATTTCAAAAAATGGTACTTTATACAACAAAATACCATTCTTTTTTCGATATACAGGGTGGTCCGAAAGTCAGGAAAAACTTTAAAACTCAATAATTCGCACACGAATGCTGATAAAAAGATTCTGCTTGTGCAGAAACGATTGAAATGAAGGAAAATAAATCAATGATAGAATTGTTCGGTTTTGACCAACAGATGACATTGTCAGGTTACAGATATCAGTTTATGCACATTTTCAGACGGTATAAAAATGATAGATAATATCGTCAAATTATTTTCTCGATCAAATTGAATTATCAATCTTTTTAATTAGCAACCCTACTAAACTCTCTTTTTTACACAGTATAAAAAATTAATGGCCGATTGCATTTTGTAGACATAGGTGAGCCGGTATGCAAGGTATTTCTCGACTAATACAGCCATGCGACACATCATTTTAAAGCTGTATTCTTCTCTTTTAAGCTGATGCTAAAACTAGTTCAAACGCCTTACGTTGTGAAAGATTACATCAATTTTGCAAATGCTGTCTACACAAGAGATATGCATCATTTTATTGCATAGGTTCAAACTTGGCCATAAAGTCATCAAAGCATGAGTGGCGGGACAACTTCTCAACGTACAACGCGAAGATGGTTTGAAAAATTCCGTGGTGGCCCTTGAAAATGAGGATGGTCGCGGCCGTCCATCGAAAGTTGACGACAACCAGTTGAAGACATCAATCGAAGGCGACCCGCGTAAATGTACACGAGAAGTTGCGGAAGAGTTCAAAGTTGACCATTCGGAAGTCGTTCGCCACGTGAAGCAAATTGGAAAGGTGAAACACTCCATAAGAGGGTTAGGTTAGGTTGCACCAAAAGAAGTCTCTGGTGACTGTTTGGTGGTCTGCAACCGCACTCATTCAGCACAGCTTCCTGAATCAGGGTGAAACCATTACTACCCGGTCATAAGTTCAACAAGTCGACGACATGCACCAGAAACTTCAACAACAACGACCAGAATTTATTCAATCGGAAAGGTCCCATCTTGCTTCACGACAACGCTCGGCCGCACGTCGCAATGGTCACCCGACAGAACCTACGAAATAATCTTGGCTACGAAACTGTTGATCATCCTGCATACTCACCTGATCGTTTTCCAACTGATTACCACTTTTTCAAGCACCTCGAAAATTTCTTGCGTGGGAGATGCTTCAAAAACACGACGATGCGAACACTGCCTTCAACGAGTACATCCCCTCCAGAAGTCCAGAATTTTACGCCACCGGAATAAATATGCTTTGACATTCCTTCAAAATGTGTTGACTCTGCCGGATGTTACTTCGGTTAATTATTGTTTGGAAACGAGTTATTGCATTTTAAGGTAGTCACTGCACATCGGCCATTAATTTTGCACAACATAATATTATAGACAGTTATAGAGCAGTACATGTGCACAAAATCACTGGACATAGCTCTATTTTTGGAAATGGTGTGTAAAATATAAACGATGTGATCACCTATCCTATTCCTTGCTAGCATGGTCACTTTGTTTATTTTACACACTATTTTCAAAATACAGCTATGTTCTGTGACTTTTGCTGTATAAGACTGCTAGTTTTCTTCAAGATGGGGCTCCCGTATTAAAGAAGTAGAGTCGCGTTGGGAGCGGAGAGGCAAACTTCTAAATTTCTGGAAACGATTTTTTTTATAGACCGACTCTTAGAATTTGATACAGTCTAATGTTTAGAAAAACTGAAACAGTGAATCCAAAAGATCCTATACTCATTAAATACCATTTTAAGAAAGCCTTAAAAGACTAAACTGCAGATCTATTCTTTAACTTGTGAGCTGTCGGCTGTTGATATTTTTCGTGAGATTTGGGATTTTAATTTGCATTACAGCATAATTTGCATAAGGTATTGAGCATCCAAACTTAATTGCTAGTAAATTAGCACTTGGACCTTTTTGATCTCGTCGTATCAATTGTATCGGTCATTTCAAAAACCGCATAAGTCACACAAATAGAATTTTTCAGGAATCAATAAAAACTGTGAAGGAATTCACAAGTAAACGAGTTTTGAAGGAATTTTTTGGGCTGAATATAGTGGTTGAACTTTAAAAGACTGAAATATCGAATAATCTTTATAATTTATGAATAATAATAATTAAATTAATACTAATGTAACAAAATGAGGAGGAGTATCCCAACGGATAAACCGGAGGGAAACAACCCGGTATTGTCCCCCGATAGCCGAGGCCCAAAACGGGGTTAATGAAATTAAATTTTAAAAAAAGAAAATAATAATAATAATAATAATAATAATAATAATAATAATAATAATATAAAAAACGTGAAAAACTGTTGTTGACTTATGTCATTTTAGCAAGAAACAGGGTTAGATGGTATATAATTTGAACATAACAATCATATTAATCATATTTTTAATCAATAGTATTGAAAATTACACGTAAATATTATCTTATCAACATTATATTTTCACGTTTTACTATCATTATGGTACGTAATCATATTCTCCATCATTCTCATCTTTAACGTTTGCAGTTGGCCAGCTATATATGTTTTGATAAAATGGCATATGCTCTTCCAGAATGATGGCTATCCTGAACTCACTTGAAATCATTTAATTTTTTACTATTAATTGACACTCTCAAATCATAAGATTTAGCTGATGGAAGTGACACAGGAGTTGAGATTTTATTTCATTAGTATGAATGAATGTTTAATGAATCCATCAATAAATTCCTCGGCTATGATAGCACCTTTTTTATCTGAATCATAATGAAAACTCATATATGTCGAAGGAGCAAATGTTCTTTTTTGTTTTCTTGGAAACACTTTTTCCGTTGTTTAAGCAATGGCTTATGTTGTTTAAGCAATGAACGTCAATTAGGCGGTATTATTTGAAGAGGAAGGTATGAACCGACTTACGTGGTTTTTACCCAGAATATGGTTTTAATTTAAGAAAGCGTTCGCAGAAAAAAAAAGTATGTTTGAGAAAAACGTGACTTTTGAAATGACCGATTCAATTAGTGGATCGTTGTTTTAATGAGCCCATCATTTCAGGAAACATATGCCTGGACATGTTAAGAGCTTTACGGCACACATTAATTAGAAGAATTTAACCATGGGTAGTTTCCCAATAAGATGGTGCTCCACCCACTGGAATTTATGGTCCGCTCGTCAGTTTTCTGAATGCAAACTCTCTAAACAGAGGAATTGGAAGGAATGATCCAACACGTTAACCGGCCATTTTATGCAAAGTGCTTAGCATTTTAAAACATTGAAGGCAAGGGTAAGAGATATTGGAGCCACGGTAACTGGAGAGATTCTTGAAGAACACGTGACGAGAAACCGAAAATCGTTTAGATGTTCTCCGGGAACGAATATAATAAAAGAAAAATTGACTTGAGGTAAAATATGCAAGAACGAAATTCCTATAGAATAGTTTTTTTGTAACAAAGTTTGAAATTTGGGAAAGATTTTATGTTCACCTTGTAAAATGAGTATCGTAATTGGGTATTAATATTCTTCTTTTTTGTGACTCCCTAATCGATTCCTCCGAGCGATCAATGATAGCAAATGTTTATTTTAAAAAATATTAAAATTGACTTCGCAGCCATAGCAAACAGCATTTTCTTAATTAGAACCAAATTTATTTAAATAGTAAAAGCTAATATCTTAATTTATGACTGGTTGTTTTATTATTGAACTTGTTCTAGAAAAACGAAATTTCAAAATGCTCGAGCAGCTACGAAAGATTCTGCGATAATTTTTAAAGTGGTATCTATACAAGATCCATGTGGTGCAAAGGCTGCTCCCTCAAGACCCAGATCGACACACTTATTTTGCTTGCTGATTTTTGGCTAGAATAGCCATTGACAATTCATGACCTTAGAACATTTTGTGGTCAGTTGAGGCGCATTTTATCTTAGATGAAGCACTGAACACTCAGAACTATCTCATCTGGGGTACTGCAAGTCCTAATGTTATGTATAAACAGCCTCTGCATTCTGATTTCATTATGGAGATTTCGTTCTTGAGCTCTTTTTCTATGAGAACATTCCTCAAGGCCCTAAAAGAGATTCCATCACGGATGCCTGTTACTGCAAACTTCTGCAGCAGCAAATCATTCCTGTCTGACAAGAACGTGAATGTTTACAAATCACAACACCCCATATTGCCCGACAAATGAAGGAATTGCTTCGTACCCGATTTGGAGATGATCGGGTAATTTCGAGAAGTTTTCTGACTGCCCGGTCTCCTCGTTCTCCAGACTGGAATCCCTGTGACTGCTGGTTGTGGGGATTCCTGAAAGGTCGTCTTTATGGAGGCAGCCTACAGACTATGCCTGAATTGAAAGCATAACACGTCATGTTACTGCAATTCCTCAAGAATCCCTTCGCGCTACTACTGAACGCGCTATAATACGATTTGATCATGTGATTGAGACAAATGGAATGCACAATGAACAAATTCTGTGAATAAATAATTTTTTTGTGTTTCCAATTTGTGCTTCTTATTCTTTATGTGATACTTTTTCATCTAGGGGTCGAAATTTGAACTAATTTTTATTGCAAAAATCTCTTCCCCCATGGTCTATATAATGTATATTCCAAGTTTCATCAAAATCCGATCAGCAGAACGGTCTCTATAATAATAGTGTAACTTAAATTATAACCACACTTTACTTAAGAGTTCTGTAAAGATCTTGCAGAGTTTTCTCTTGTAGATCTTGCGCCCAGTAGCTGCCCCTAAAATGCAGATTAGAGGATGGCAGAAAATTAGTAAAAAAATGACAACAGCAATTATCATACTTGCAATTTTAGCACCGAACGTGTTAGGAAAATGCTCAGTCATCAAATGTTATTGATGGATCTGAGTCTCCTGTAAAAATTTTGACTTTAGAATCTGCAAAATTTGTTTGCTTAGTTCTAAATCGAGTGCAAAAATGAAAATAAGAGTAGCAAATTATTTACTGGGTTAATTAAATTATATCAAAGCAAATCCCGTGGCTAAGGAAATCTTCCTGAAGAAACTTATTTATCGTCCAAAACTAACTGCCGCATGAGATTACGGGTACTTATCAAAATTTTGATTCAAAAAAAAAAACTTTATCTTTCCCAAATTCCGGTCATATCACTGTGGATACATTATAAAGAGGTAAATATAACAGACCCGTCAAACATTATAAATGACATTCGCGCGGACCTAACTAAATATTATATTCACTGCCTGGCCCCTGTATTTGGATACCTCTAACATGTGGAGCACCTTTAGCCTTCAGAGAATGGGCATCCGTGGCAGATCCTCCCAAAGATGATCGATGAAATTCAGTGCCAGGATCTGCACGGGCAATACAGCAAGGAAAACTGGCATGTTCGTGGCCATAATGATGTGGGTTCTCGCTGAAGTTTCTTCGTTCAGCTGATAGTACCCATAATTGATGTGGGCTGTGCTGCTGCATTTTCCCCCGCAGATCTAGCACGCGTTTGTTGGACAAATCATCCAATGCAGCACCAGATTGTTCTTAATAAAATAGCCACTACTTAAGAAGCACCCTACCGCAAAGGACACTACTGACAAGGGAACCCCACATAGCCGAACCGCTTTAGCAATGGAGTCTTTGTATGGCTATGTATCTGAAATCTTTTCGTTTTCGCGGTTTATTTTGAAAGAAACACAATTTCGCACTCTCTTATTTTGCAAGCATCTATAGTAGCTTCAGATGAGTAACATATTTCAATTTGGTGGAAATCAGTGACATACATGTTCGAGGGATTCCCTTGTGAATGGGGATGAAAGTCAAACCTTGCATCAAAACCGTAAATCCCAGAATCCAATGCAGCATTGCCTCTTCCGTTGGAGTACCAAGGCTTGGAACGAAGGCAAGGCCAATATTGTTGACAAATGACTGCCACGCCACAATGTTCTTTTATAGAGTTTGAACGTGCGGAAATTGTATGAACGACACCTGGCCCAAAAAAAGGCCCAAAGACCGCGGAGACTTTGTGCGACAATGCAAGGGAACTTTTTCTAAAGGATTTATATTTGTCGCCTGGTTTAGATAGAACTGAAAATTGATGAAAAGCAAAAATTAATGCCGCTTACTATCAGATATAAGCCTCCTGGAACCAATTTATTGTTCTGATATCTCATGTCTCTACGGTGCAGAATAGAATCAGGTTTGGCTTCATCAGGATAAGGCTTCAAGCCACACAGAAAAGTCGGCGGTTGCCTTCACGAACAAGATGGCAGTAGAAACAGGAATCAGGGTGAAACCGCTAGATGCTGTTCCTATGAATTACTGTGCATTTGGTCTACTCAAAAGTGCCTTGGGTAAACGACGACCTCGCAGAGTAGATTGTTTGTGGTCACCATTCGGTTCTTTACCCTTTGTGATTACTATTGCACTGGAAACTCCGATGTCTTGCCATAGCCAAGATGACAAAGAACACAACAGATAATGACGCATGAGGTTTCATTAGCAGTACAAACCATTCCAATTTCGTTCATATAAAAAACGTGAATAAGTTATTGCAGCAATAGCCAAATTTCCAGCTTTCAACGCCTTTCACACAGTTTCAAATTGCCCTAAAGAGTTGCCATCTATTAGTGCCGTCTTCAGAATTTTGGGAACTTGTCGGGAAAATTAATTTCTAACAGTTAAATCTGATATTTCAGTTCTGATGTTATTTTTAGTTTCGTGATTGCGAAAGTGAAACAAGAGCTCCAACATTTCGCAAGGGTCAGCAATGGAAAATTTCACTCTCATCGTCGTTGGTCGGCAGTTCCTTTTAAGTTTCTGATTGGCATTCAGGATAAATTTCAAATCCGATATTATACCCTTGTTGTTCTAAATTAATAGAAAATATAAAGGAAATTGTTAAAAGGATCAGTAGTTTATTGTTCGTTTAAAAATTCAAACTGAACCATCTTATTATCTAGGGGGTTTAAAATCCATTTGATAAAAATAAATAAAAAGGGATTTTTATGTTATACGTATTTCAAAAGTCCGTGTTTTTAAATCCTTACAACAGAAATTGATTTCTCAATATAAAATGATCGCGGATATAATAGAGGAGGAGGGGGAAAATAGCGAAAGAAATTGAGCTTAATGAATTTGCGGGAGCATCCTCTCTTTATAAAATTTTTGGTTGGAAGAGGAGGACTGGGCGGGAAGCGATCATGTGACCTTTCGCTGAGCCGGATAGATTGGTTGAAACTGATTTCCCCGAGGAATCTGTCTCTCTCTCCATCACGAAAACTGAAGGATTGCCACGGGTCTCGTAAGAGATGGCGGGAGTCGGTGGGAGGAAGAAGGGAGAAGGAAAAATGCTCTTCTCGTGCGCAAGCGCATTAGGCCTTTTGAAGAGACGTGCGCGGGGGATAACACAAAAGGATTGCAGTGTTAGCGAAAGCTTTATTCGAGCACACGGCGATTGCGCAGCTCAAGTAACCATGACAACGTCGCTTCAGAGATTAGATCGGATGACGGATGTCTGAATAGCAATCGACTTTTGCACGCAGTCTCGCAAGCCGTCTTCTCCTTCTCCTCCTCCTCCTGCTCCTCCTCGCCCACCTTAAAAAAAAAGAAATACATACAAGATGCCCTTAACCAATCCGTATCATGTTTATAACGCTAACGAGTTCTTTTATCTTTTTTTTCTTTGAGCATTCGATTGATCTAAAGGATAAAATATATATATATATATATATATATATATATTTTTAATGGCAGAGTCTCAGGAAACTACAGAGAGAATTGCTGCTAAATCTGTAGCTTATTATTTTATTAAATCTTTTTAAGTTTTTATTTAGTTTAATAATGAATATTAAGGCACGTCTGGAATAAACGCTGCCATCTATGATTAAATTGAGGAAGTAATTTTAAGTTTGATTGAACCTTTTAAGGAAGGAAAATGAGTTACTCGAATTATATTTTAAAAAACTTGTTATAAATATTAAGAGGTAAATATACAAATTGAATTTAAGTTTAATATAAATTTGAGTCATTTAAATGGATTCTTTGACTAATAGTATTGATAATGGGACATACAGAGCCTTATAGACAGTGCGATTGAAATTTTTAGTGCATCTACACGAGATGTCACCAAGAACTAAGGATAAAGAAGCTATTTGGGCAGATCTCTTTCAAAATAAGCTTTCTGGTACTGCTGTTTCTAAATATGTAGCAAATCTTTTAAAATGCTAAAGATGGTATAACTCGGTTTAAATAATTTTCTAATCCATTAGAGATTAAACCTGAAGAGGGAAACACAGAAACAAAGAGTCAGATTCAATAAATTTGGTGTACGGAGATAGCTACTCACGGACCCCCACCCCTTCACATTCATTTCCTAGACTTAATTTGCAATGAGCGAAACTTGTTGCAAAATTATTCTTTGAAATTGAAACTAAATGATATAAAATTTTATATTATCATAAATACGGACGAAACTATCAGAATGTTTTTAAAAGTTGCAGCAATTTTAGAGAAAGCAAGAGCCATCAAAAAGCTGGGGAACATCATCATTTCCTAAAAATGTGTTCATTCGTCGATTTTTTTTTTAAGTTATACCTAAAAATGGTTCGGTATTTTTTTTTTCCTTTTATTTGTTTTGCTTTTAATTTTTCAAAATTTATTCGATAACTGTTTTCTAATAAGTAATGCAAACCCATTTTAGTTCTCAAACAAGTTTGATTTTATAGAAGTTTTAATACGTTACCTAGTTCCCCGATTCTTTGGCTACAAAAACCTGTATTTCGACATAATCTCCATTTACGTCTATGGCTTCACGTTGCAAGGAGATTGGACACTCTTTTGGTCTGTAGCTCAGCAAAAGTCCTTGTTCCGATGATGACGGATGCTGCATCTACGAATCATAGAGTTTTTTATTGACTGCCATGTCTCCATAGAAATTCCGTCAGCGATTTTTTACTGTCTGCTCTTCCGCCAACAGAAATTCAATTACTGCTCTTTGTTTGGAACGCACCTCACTGACAGGCTCCTTCTTGAAAGGTAATTGTTTTGTTGCTAATTGCGGAAGACGATGAAAGTAAATGAGGTTTAAGGATGCTAAGCATTAAATATTTTATTTTTCTAATAAAAATTGGCCGAGAATTTTTTTTTTGCATTACTTATTGAACCTTCCTCGTATATTGCTGCTGCAAGAAATAAATTTTAAAACTAGCTTAAGACAGTGAGAGGTAGCGATTAACGATGATAGGAACGTTACAGTTAAGGGGATATAACGTATTCTATTAGCGATTCTCGATTAAGAGAAGAAAATATGACACACGTTTCTTCTTTTTACTCATCGATTGAATAAACTAACAGGGAACATAACCTTTATCTAGCTTGTTTATATAATAAATTGAATTAGATTATATTCCGGTTATGCAGTTTCACCTTTCTCTCTAATATACTGTACGTTGTTTCTCTTTCCAACATGATTATAATTGCATAACATTTCGAATTCTGCTGTATTGCATAAGAATTGAATTGAAATTCACTTTTCTTCTTCACCATTTAATGCGAGGCAGCAGCACTTGAGAGCGGTTGGCTGCTCCTTTACACTCAGCTGCAGTGCACTAAAAATAGACTCGCGAATTGGTGTCGGGCGCAACCGACTGCGTCGTTGTTTTCTTCCAAACTTGTACCACGTTTGCTTCCTTACTTATTCTGAAGTACATTAAAGAAAGCTGTTACTACTTAAAATCATACGCATCGATGTGGTATGGTCTCTGCGTCTATTTTTGTCGCAAAGTCTGTAAGTGCTTACTTACACTAGACAATAATGTAAATGATGCCTTTAAATCATCTTTTGACTGACGACATGCAAAATACTTTAATCAACATCTATTCTACTTAGGTCATTAAAATACACTCTAAAGTAAATTGAATATTATTCATATATGATCTGTAATATTTCTTCATATTTAGATTTCAGGAAAATTTATTTTGCTAAATAATAAAATGTGCTACAATGAAGCCGCTGCTCTTTTCTGTCTCAAAACAGCGGTTTGCTTTTAAAAGCGTCTCAGAATTAATTGTTTGTTTGCTGACTTTGTTTTGAAAGCCTTATGGCTCCGTTATTTCAAATATTTTAAAGAGTTTCATTTATAAGCTACTGTCATCTGACAGGGTCATTAATCCAAACACTTAAAAGCAGATGACGATTACAACAATGCGTGGCATTTTAATGGAAATTTAACATTAGGAGACAAAAGTTCAAGGATGAAATATAAATTTTAAAAATTCCTTCAAACTGCAATAAATATCAAATTCACTTGCCGTTCTTAATTGAGAGAAGTCAAACGCTTTATATAAATACTAAGAAAATAATTGGAAAATTAAAAAAATTCTCTACCTAAAAAAAGAGTGGAAATGAACTTTTTATCCAATTTTATAAAACCAAAACATTTTGTTAGAAATTGTTTCGATTTTTTTTTTGAGGTTTTTTTTTTTTCAATTAAAGTGAAGCGAACTCGTGAGACCCTATCTATCAAGCACATCGACAGTTTTTCATTATGTCCGCTTGTCACCTGTTACGTGCGTTGTGGCGAAGGAACCAGCCCGACGTTTAATGTTAGCGCCGATTTTTCCAAATATCTTTGTTCACTTGGAAGGCAGAGAGGAAAATGCGGTGAGTTTATGGTTAATGGCAATTTGGGGTGAAAGCATTTTTTTTTCTCTCCTTGCATGCAGGGGTCGTCTAGTGGAGGAGGAGACGGGAGAAGGGAGTTAGACGTCAGAGGGGTGACGGTTATATATCACAGAGTGCATTCCACCGTGCACCTTGATGGCAAATAACAGCCCTCGCGAGCTCATTAGAGGAGTGCGCATGTGCGAGAGGGTCCCCGTCGCCCACCAATGGAGACAATTTCTCGTCCGCGGTTTCTCCCCAGCCCCGCAGGCGTCGCTGCGCTCGTCCATCTGGCTGTTGTCGTCGTCGTCTTCGTGGGCGCTCGAAAGAGCGCTCCAATTAATGGCAGGCGAAACGATAAACGACCGCCATATTTTTCAGCAGTTCCCACTGGGGTCTGAGGTCGAGGGTGAAAAATGTTATTGCACTGTGGAACGAAAGGAGAGAAAATGAAGGACGGTGGACGATGAACAAGAAATTATGAGTTCATGGTTGTCACATGACAGGAAATAAACATATGAGTGAGGGAGGAAAAAAACTATGCGGGAACTTTTTTAACTTTTTTTTGTAAATGAAGGCTTTTAAAGAAACAGAAACTGGGAAAATTTTAAGAATTCATAGATGTAGGTCGTTTAAGAAACAACGGAGTTGTGATTCCTCGTAGTATTGCTAATTAATGAAGAGAAGGATAAAGTAATACGAAATTAATCAAATTTGAGAACGCGTTTCAAAATTTTCTTTCATCTTCACGGGGAGTTTCATACGAATGAAGGAAATTTGAAAGTTCCTGAAGATATTACAGCAATAGGGATGCCAACAGTTAAAAATTGTGATGGAGATTAACAATTGAAATTATGCCGGTACCTTATCTCACGCGTAAGCTTCCGACATCGCGCTTATTGAAATACCAACTTTCAGCATTGAACCGCTCAGTTATCCGCGCGACTCGTGGCGATCGGTTGTATGGAAGGTCAATGAAAGTTCGAAAAATGAATGATGATGACTTCATTATCGAGTTATTTTTCAACGAAATAGTGAAAAGGCCGGCTATATTACATCCCTTTCCGACGTAGGATATAGTTATTCCAGGTTATTCTAAGACCATTAAACAGTTTAAATGAAAAGGGTTCAGTGTTTCTAAAACGGGCGTCCATAGTGTACTTAAGAAAACGCGTTTTAAGAAATACGGATAACAATGCTGTAAAATGTGTGCGAAAACGACACCCCCAACAATGTCGTACAAGCGACTTAGTTCGGAATGTGAAAGCTCTGCTCACCGAGGAATGCTCAGCTACCGAAAGGACGATTGCACCACATGTTGGAACATCTCAGGCAAAAGTGTCCCATTGTACCCCAAACTTTGAAACTGGAGAGACGACACAAGGCACGAGTCAATAAGCTCAGCTTGAAGCACATCGCCGAGAGACAAACCAACGCCCGGAAGCTGTATGAAAATTACTTGGACGGAGATCGGCGTCGATTCGTGATCACGTTAGACGAAGCATGTGAGGCAAGTCCACCGTTCCAGAGGAGTAAAGTCCTGTGCATCATGGCCCGCCAGTGTCGTGAAACTTCTTCTCGAGGATTCATGATCGTTACCGGATTCAGTTACAATGGAGTGCTTGAGATGTGTAGAGTGGAGAAAAATACTAAAAAAAAAAAAAAATTCGGCATATTACCTGAGTAAAGTTCATCTATAATTAAAAAGATGACAATTATTAAGACATTTGAATTTAGAACAATTAAAAATGTTTTGATCGAATCTTGTATGGTAAGGAATTCCGCAATTTCATCGAATTCTAAGGAAAAGAATCCATTTTAACTCTTGAGTTCTAAGGTGTTACAAATAAAAAACGTTAGATTGTACGATATTCTAAAGATGCGTGAAAATATGAATTTATAAAATGACAAGGATGCTGCCCCATGGCCTATTGTGCCTTTGGGCTCCTGAAACGTGCCCTTGGAAAGTGCTGACTGCGAACAATCGAAGGCTTATGGAGAATTGTTAGAGAAGAATTGGACAGAATTTATCCCATCGTTCTGCAACGAGCATTGTTGCAATGGAAATTTCGATGCACAGCCACCATCTGACAACATGGGCATCCGATAGAACATAATAGAGAGTGGCGTCACGGATTTTCTTCGCAAATACTGTACATGCTGGCGCCGTACATTGTGAATCATTTTGATACGGGTGAAATCAACTTTCTGTAGTTTTTAATAATTTTAAGTAATACGTTTATATTACTTGTTGTAGGTGTTTGGTTATATGTTTGTAGATCTCTATGAGTTCAAGTTGTTTGTTTTTTTATTGTTGGCATCCTATTGCTGTAATTAATCTTCAAAAAATTTGAGCAAATTTCCTTCTTTTGTGTGAAACTGCCCGTGAAGATGAAAGTATATTTCGAAACGCGTCGGCAACTTTGATTAAATTCGTATTGCTAAATTCTGTTTTCGACAATATGAACATCAATATGATGTCTCGACTTTTTAGGCTTTTTCGTAAACCCCCTTCAAGTCAATTGCACGTGCCCTAGCAGTGAACGTTAAGAATACAACGATATAGCATGTGATATAACAATCGATTCGTAGTGACGACTCAAGAATGAATAAGGTATTACTTTCTGTTTATCTTTTACGGATTGTTGACGTGAGCAAGCGCACGTTACGATCGCTTTGTCGAGGCACGATTTCTTATTTACTCATGTTACACCAATAGTTGCACTGAATCAGTACGGATGAACGAGACATATTATGCTTGCCATGAATTTATATTATTACTTGATATTGGAATTGCTTTGTTTTTTAACGTGAACAATAAAAAATACTCAAATTTGGGAAGAATTAAATGATTTATAAATGAGTTTGTAGAGACTTTAGCTAAAATTTAAATTCTCGAAATTCATTTAAACCTCGCCATAGTTAAAGATCCTTCTTGGAATGTATGATTATAAATTTTTATTTCATTTACATTCATGTTTCATGAATACCTTGAATAAGGAGAGAAAATTATGTGAAAAAATGGCTTCTTTCCTTTCTTCAAAATAGTACACTATCCACATTTCTATTGTTCAGCTTTATTTTCTTTATTTTAATTATTTATTCAGCTGTAAAGAATAAAGCGGTAAAAATTCTTTGTACAAAATTGGTGTAGTAATCTTCAGAAATGGGGCGAAAAGAAATTTCAAGAAAAAAAATAAAAATAACTATCATGGGTTTGGAATATTAAGAGCAATTTGAAAGAAAAGAGTTTAATAATTTTAATTTTATTGCATTAAAATTACACTAGAAGTAACAGCAAGGAAAGCCATTTGTAGTCCCCGTTTTGTCCTTTCTCTCCATTTGGACTCCCGTTCGAATTTTGTCATATCCAGCAACATTTACAGCCATGATACTAAATTTCATTTGAAACCTGTTATTATTATTGATAATTTTAATCCAGCAGAAATTGTCGCAACTTTGCAACGTGTTGCAAACTATACTTAGCTTGCCTTTCGGTTTCTGCTAAGATGTAATCAACGGGCGAAGTCGTAATTACACTCCCTGGGTTATTTGGCTGGCGCTGATGGAAGAGGGTAGGCGGTCCACGGACGGAGGTTTTTCTTTCATTAATGGGAGATTATGTTTTTGTGTTTTATATTTACATGTTCTCTTTCGCTTTTATTGTTTTATCGGGTTTGCCATTTACTCCGATAGAGGTCGAGGATAGTCGATGTTACGGAAGTCGTAAGCAGATTACTTCCGCGGGGGGCTTTTATTCCCACCCCCTCCTTACTTGGGGGGGGGGGGAGCGAAACGGCGACAAGGGGGTCATCAGAGGACAGGTAATTTTGCGACCACGTATCGACTTAAGGGGAGGAGCCACTGTGATTCACCCATGACCAAGGTGGAGGGGGTAAAAAAGGCTGAAACAAAACGAAAAGAGCTCTCGGATGAGGTGTTTTGCGATGGAACGTGGACACGCAAACTTAACATTAGCATGAAAAAACGTAATCGTTATTAAATTATCAGTTCCATGACTCGGAACACGCGCCAAAACACATGATCTATTACAATTTAAATTGTCCTAACGAAGCCATCGATCGTAACGAAACGGTCGGACGGACTGACGGACTGCGAGGAAGTTTCTCTGTTGCTCTGCCTGCAAAAAGCCACGTTGACGACTGTGCAGGCCAAGATAGAGTTTGCACTTGTCTTCGGCGTAGATGCATCCACTGGTTTATGGCGCGGACGAGGGAATAATAAAGAGAAAAGAAAAAAAGTAAAAAAAAAAATAGTCGGGTTTTTATGGTCAAAAGGAGTCGTTCCATCGATCGACTTATCGATCGATCTCGTTATCTATGTGAGAAAGTTTGTATCTATCGCGATTTAACACGAAGCTTTGTGCCAGCGCACAGCTTTAAATTACCAAATTGCATTAAAAATAGACAAAAGTTGTTATTACATTATTTTATGTTTTTTATATTTTATCGTACAACTTATATTCATTCTCTTCTGAGGATAGATCCCAAAAATAAAATAAGAAACTAAATGTTTATAGCAAATGCTCAAAAATTATCGTGTTCTATATTTTAATTATTTTCTTGTATTCCAAAAAAAAGCAATGACAACAGTGCATCTCTTCTTCGTACTTTGTAATCGCTTGATTCAGATAACCACAAAGTTACAGAATAAAATACGAGTCATTACCTTCCTCTATTCTTCTTCTTCTATCAGTCTTCCCAATTTGAAAATCCATGAACATACTCTCTTATCTAGAAATACATGTAAAGAATTTACTTGTTTACGCATTGTGAAATTAGTATATTATTGTACAATCTAACGATTTTAAAAGAGCGAAAGCTTCCTCAAGAGAGAACGATATTATATGAAATTATTATTTATTATTTTTTAGATATAAATATATTTTTCTAAAACACACAACAGTTTTATTTCCTTGATCAAAAAACGGGAGAGGGGAATGTAGTATCAGGTTTTCAACTTTAAAAATTAAAGGAAAAAAAAAAGAGATATAATATTTTATATGAAATCTTTGAAGTTTGCGCTTTCATCTAATTATGCACGCTTGATCCAATTGTAAGCTCCATTTTCAAATAATGTGCTCCATAAGAAATTGAAATACCGATTACATCACAAGCGATTTCATTTGCGCGATGTGCACTATAATAATGAATGTTGAGATAATTTTGTCTGTTCCTATTGTTATGATTATTGCCATAATTATTCGGAAGATAATTTTCGTTGGTTGTTCGTTGGTTGTAGGTTTTGGACGCGTCAATATCTGGGTCATTTTTTGCTCTATTCAAATTATTAATAAACTACTTTATGCATTCCGGTATAATTTCAAATTTAGGGCTTATTATTAGTAGAAATACGATTAAACATGACTCCGTCGAGGCCAACGAGATAACAAGGCCTGGAAGCGAAAAAGTCACCTGACCATCGGGGTGCTAGTAACAATCCAACCTACATTGTTTCCAACAAACGGAAAAACACTGATTGTTAACATCCAAGATGGAGACAATGAACGTTGGATTGTTGCTAGCACCCCGATGGTCAGGTGACTTTTTCGCTTCCAGGCCTTGTTA